>PVKH010014456.1:0-16479 GCA_004027955.1 Chaetophractus vellerosus
TCCAAGAGACTTAAATCTTTGGGCTGTCCATGTGCCAGCTAGGCCCTGAATCTCAATGGAGTTGTAACACCTACTCTCTAGTTCAATGGGCTCACTCAGGACAACTAACAAGGAGGAGATAGTGGATAACCAACATAGCAAGGAACTGAGAGTATCTACAACTGCAAGCAAGAGAGTCCCATCCATTGGCCATTAAAGGTGGAGTGGGCATCATCATCCTAGAATCCTCAGGATTGGGGAATTGACTATGGGCTAAAGAAGACTGACTAGTGTTCTATCTTAGACTTATTGTGATTCTAGCAATGGAAAAATATATATCATTGATATGGAAGCACTGGCCACTGGAAGTTTTGAGGGTAGAGAGAGGAAAAAACAGGTGTAATACAGGGGTATTTTTAGGACTTGGGAATCATCCTGAATGATATTACAATGACAGATACAGGCCATTATATATCTTGCCATAACCTATAGAATTGAGTGGGAGAGAGTGTAAACTACAATGAAAATTATAATGCGTGCTTAGTGGCAATGCTTCAAGATATGTCTACATATTGCAATGAATGTACCACACTAAAGAAAGATGTTGCTAATGTGGGAAAATGTGGGAGTTATGGGGAGCAGAGCTTATGGGAATCCTCCATATATTCTCTGTAACATTTATGAATTCTAAGTATCTTTTAAAAAAGAAAAAAATAAAAAAAATAAAATAAAAAAGAGGAAGATATTGCTCAGACATGGGAACAAGTTACATCTTCAGAGTAGACACAGAATTTGGAGAAACTAATCAAAGAAGTAAAAAAAACTCCATAATCAATTTAAGGAGATGAAGGAAAATATGCAGAAAGAGATAAAGGATATTTAAGAAGACACTATGTGAGGATAAAGAAGAATTTGAAAGTGTAAAAAGAAATATAACAAATTATGGGGATGAAAGGCACAATAGCAGAGATAAAAATACACTAGAGTCATATAACAGCAGATTTGAACAGGCAGAAGAAAGAAACAGGGAACTAGAAGACAGGACAATCAAAAACATAGTCAGAAGAACAGATAGTGAAAAGAATAGAAAAAAATTGAGCGGTGTTTCAGGTATTTGAATGACAGCACAAAGTGCACAAATATGCATTTCATGTGTATTAATCTGCCAAAGGTGTGCTTGTGCAAAGTACTAGAACTCTATTGGCTTTTACAAAAGGTATTTATTTGGGTGTAAAAGCTTACAGTTACAACACCCTCAAGAGTCCCACTCAAGGTTGCTCTCTCACCAGTCAGTTGCCACATGAAGAAGCAAGATGGTCACTGATCTTTATTAGAGATAAGTCCTCTCCTCTGGGTTTCTTCTCTCTCAGCTGCAGGCTGGCTCAGAGTTTGTCTCTCAGGGAGTCCTCTCTCCCTTGGTACTGGGCTCATGTCTTTCAGGGTTATCTATACAGCATCAGCTCTCTTTCCAAGGTCAGCTGCAAACTATCATGCAAATGGTTCATCTCTCCTTGGAGCCCCAGGATCAAAAATGGAAGAGCTCTCTCTCTCTTCCCATGCATATTCTTGAGTGAGTGTCCATTTATATCATCCCACCAAGGGCGTGGGAACTCAACTTGAGTCAGGCCTTACTGAAGTGGTCAAATCAAAGCCCTGATCTTAACAGGTAGTGTAATCAAGGGCCCTTCAACTGAATCCAACATAATCAAAGGGTATCACACCCAGAAGAATAGATTAGTTTACAAACATAATCTATCTCTTTTTAGGATTCACAAAAATAATCTCAAATTATCATACTATGGGAGTCCCAGAAGGAGAAGAGAAGGGAAAAGGGGCAAAAAGTGTACTTGAGGAAATAATGGTCCAAAATTTCCCAACTCTTATGAATGATACAAATACATATATGCCCAAGAAGAACAACATACTTCAAACAGAATATGCTAATAGACCTAGTCTGGGACACATATTAATCAGAATGTCAAATGCCAAAGATAAAGACAGAATTCTAAAAGTGGCAAGACAAAAGCAATTCATCACACACAAGGGATTCTCAATAAGACTAAATGACAATGTCTCATCAGAAACCATGGAAGTGAAATGGCAGTGATATGATATATATATAAGGCACTGAAAGTGAAAAGCTGCCAGCCAAAATTTCTTTATTCAGCAAAATTGACCTTCAAAAATGTGGGAGAGATTAAAATATTCATAGATATACAGAAACTGAGAGAGTTTGTCAACAAAAGTGAAAGAATGGGAAAATGTATATTCCATGCAATTAGTAACCAAAAAAGAGCTGGGGTGGCTATACTAATACCAAACAAAATACACTTTTTAAAAAAGCTGTTATAAGAGACAAAGAAGGACACTATATATTAATAAAAGGGGCAGTCCGCCAAGAAATAACAATCATAAATATTTATGCACCTAACCATGTTGTCCCAAAACACATAAGCAAATAATGGCAAAACTGAAGGGAGAAAAAAGCACCTCTACAATACTAGTTGTAGACATCAATATACCTCTCTCATCAATAGATAGAAGTTCTAAACAGAAGATAAAGAGAGAACTTGAATAATATGATAAACAAGACCTAACAGACAAATATCAAACATTGCATCCCCAAAGAGCAGATATACATCCTTTTCAAGTGCACATGAATCATTCTCCAGGATAGACCACATGTTGGGTTACAAAACAAGTTCCAATAAATTTTAAAAATTTAAATTATACAAAGCATCTTCTCTGGCCATAATGGAATGAAGCCTGAAATCAATAGCAGGTAGAGAAATGGAAAACTCAAAATTATATGGAAGTTAAATAACACACTCTTAAACAATCTTTGGGTCAAATATAGTCCATGCAATTAGTAAAAAGAGCTGGGGTAGCTTTACTAATACCAAACAAAATACACTTTTCTAAAAAGCTGTTATGAGAAACAAAGAGAAATCAGTAAATAAGATGAATTAAAACAAGAACATGTCATATCAAAGAGTATGGGATGCAATGTAGGCAGTGATGAGAAAGAAATTTTAGCCATATAAGCTTACATTAAAAAGGAGAAAGAACCAAAGTCAAAGACCTAACTGCACACCTGAGGATCAAGAGAAAAAAAAGAGCAAACAAAACTCAAAGAAAGCAGAATAAAAGATAGCAAAGATTAGAGCAGTAACAAATGAAATTGAGAATAAAAGGAATTGAAATGATTAAAAAAGACAAATGTCTCTTTGAAAACTTTAATAAAACTGACACTTAGCAAGACTGATAAAAAGAGAGAACACAAAAGTAAATAAAATTGGAGATGAAAGGGGGCAGGGCATTATTAGAAACCCCACAGAAATAAGAAAGAATCATAATAGAATACTATGAACATCTGTATGCCAAAAATTAGACAACTTAGATGAGATGGACAAATTCCTAGAAATACAATCTATCCCGAGTCTAGAAAAAGATAAAAGATCTCAAAAGACCAATTGGAAATAAAAAGATTGACTATTCATAAAAAGCCTTCCAACAATAAAAAGCCCAGGACCAGATGGCTTCACCAAACATTCCAAGAAGAAATTATACCAACCCTGCTCAAACTCTTCCAAAATATTGAAGAGGTGTGAACTCTGCCTAACTTATTCTATGAGGCCAACATCACCCTAATGCCTAAGCCTGATAAAGATACTATAAGAAAAGTAAATTACAGACCAATTTATCTTATGAATATAGATGCAAAAATCCTCAACAAAATATTTGCAAATCGAATCCAACAGCATATAAAAGGAATTATACACCACGATCAAGTGGAATTTTTCTCTGATATACAACAGTGATGCAACATAAGAAAATCAATTAGGGGCCGGGTGTAGCTCAATTGGTAGAGTGCCGGTTTACCACATGGGAGGCCCTGAGTTCGGTTCCCGGGGCCTCCTTGAATGGGCAGACCGCCTTGAGAAGGCAAGCACCGTGGGCAGGGCAAAGCTGTCGCAGGCAGGGCAAAGCCACCGTGGGCAGGGCAAGCCCCCCGCGTGCAGGGCAAGTCCCCCACGAGCAGGCAAGGCCACCCCTGTGCAGGCAAGGCCGCCGCGTGGTGAGCTGACTTGGCGGGCTGCTGCAACGAGGGGTGGAGACAATCAGACACAGAAGAAGAATGCAAAAGTGAACACAGCAAGAACAATCAGAAAGGGGGGGGATATATAATAAAAAAAAAAGAAAATCAATTAATGTAATACAGCACATTAACAAGATGAAGAGAAAGCTTCACATGATCACCTTCATTGACACAGAAAAGGCATTTGAAATCATACTCACTGGTGAAAAATTGAAAGCTTTTCCTCTAAGATCTGGAATAAGACAAGGATGCCCACTGTCACCACTGATATTCTACATTGCACTCTACTAGAAGTTCTAGCCAGAGAAGTTAGGCAAGAAAATTAAGTAAAAGGCATTCAAATTGGAAAGGACAAAGTAAAACTTTCATTTTGTGCAGATGACATGATCCTATATATATAGAAATCCCTGAAAACATCTATAACAAAGCTATTAGAGCTGAATTCGGTAAAGTGATAGGGTAAAAGATCCACACCCAAAAATCAGTCATGTTTCCATACACTAATAATGAGTGACCTCACTTGGAAATACTGAAAAAAAAAATTCCACTTACAAAATCAACTGAAAGAATCAAATATCTACAGATAAATTTAACAAAGGATGTGAAGGACTGTTACACAAAAACTACAAAACATTGTTTTAAAAAAATCAAAGAAGACCTAAACAAATGGAAAGACATTACATCTTCGTGGGTTGGAAGACCATCTTTAAGATGTCAATTCTATGCAAAATGATTTACATATTAAACAGATTCCCAATCACAATTCCAACAACCTACTTTGCAGAAATGGAAAAGCCAATAAACAAATTTGTTTGTAAGGGTAAGGGGCCCCAAATAGCCAAAAACATCTTGAAAAAGAACAAAGTTGGGGGACTCACACTACCTGACTTTAAAGCATATCACAAAGCTACCAGAGTCAAAAACATCTTGAAAAAGAAGAACAAAGTTGGGGGACTCACACTACCTGACTTTAAAGCATATTACAAAGCTACCAGAGTCTATGCACAAGGATAGATATATAGATCAATGAAATCAAATTCAGATTTCATAAATAGACCCACACTTCTATGGATGATAATTGATTTTTTGCAAAGCTGCCATGTCCACTTCATTGGGAAAAAAAATAGTCTTTTAAACAATCTGTGCTGGGAGAATTGGATATCCATATACAAAAGAATCAAAGAGGATCCTTATTTCACACCATGTACAAAGATTAACACTAAATGGATCAAAAACCTAAAAATAAGAATCAGGACCATAGAACTCCCAGGAGAAAATGTAGGGAAGTATCTTCAAGATCTTATGTTAGGCAGTGGTTTCCTAAACTTTATACCGAAAGCACAAGCAATGAAAAAAAAAAATAGATAAGTAGTACCTCCTTAAAATTAACAACTTTTATCTATGAAAAGTCTTTGTCAGAAAAGTGAAAAGGCAACCTACCCAATGGGAGAAAACATTTGGAAACCACATATCTGATAAGGATTTATTACGCAGACTATATAACAAAATCATACAATTCACCAATAAAAATTATATACAACCTGTATTAGTCAGCCAAAGAGGTGCCTTTGCAAAATATACCAATAATTGGTTGGTCTTTATAAAGGGTATTTATTTGGGGTATAAGCTTACAGTTGCCAGGCCACAAAGCATGAGTTTCTTCCCTCACTGAAGTCCACGTGTTGGAGCAAGACAGCTGCCGATGTCTGCCAGGGCTCAGCCCTTTGGGTTCCTCTCCTGCTGGGGCTGCATTTCTCTCCGGGCTTAGCGCTTCTTCCACAAGGTCAGCTGTAGACTATCAGGTGAACGGCGCTCTCCAACATCAGAACTGCATCTCCAAAATCTGCTTCTCAAATCTGCTCCCTCTGTCTTTGGCCTTGCCTTTTATACTTGAGACCACACCCACTGAGGGGTGGGGTTTAACGCCTTACTGACGCAGCCCAGTCGATGCCCTAATCATAACCCAATCATGCCCAGATGAGCAGATCAGTTTACAAGCATGATTTAATTTATATTTTTGGAATTCATAATTAGATAAAACTGTCAAACCATTACACTCCACCCTCTGAATTCCAAAAATACATTACAATATTCAAAAAACCTTAAATCAATAATGATTGCAAGTACAAAATCATGTCATAATCAGTTCAAAGAAATACAGTTTGTCTTCAGGCAAAATCCCTTCTAACTGTAGAACTCTGAAACTTACAAAACAATTTAACTGCTTCTAATACACAAAAGGAAAGACAAAGAATACACATTTAAATTATCATAAGGAGAAATTGAGATGTTAAACATGAGTCATGGATCCTCTACAGTTCAGCAAAACTGCAGGGCATCTTCCATTCCATTTCAAAGTCTGAGAGTCATTCTTAAGATGATGGTTTCTTCTTGGGGCCACATGGGAATCCACCCTTTCCACAGGCTTACCCAACAGCCATTTTCTTGGTTCCACCCTCATCAAGCACCTGAATGTTGACCAAGCTCCAGACCTCACCCTCCAAGAGGGTTGGGGTGATTGCCCCACCTTACCCAATCTTTGGGTTAGAGCCTTAGCACCCCTAGTACAGTGAGGTGAAGACAACATCCCCCTAACCTTTGGCATACAGACTCAACTCTTACACAACCCAAGTAAAAATGGGCAAAATTCTTAAACGGACATTGCTCCAAGAGGATGTACAAATGCTAAAAAGCACATGAAAGGATGTGCAACATCACTAGCTATTATGGAAATGCAAATCAAAACCACAATGAGATATCATTTCATACCTAATAGAATAGTGCTATTTTAAAAAACCAGAATACTACAATTTTTGCAGAGGATGTGGAGAAATAAGAACACTTATTCATTGGTGATGGCAATGTAAATGATACAGCCACTGTGGAAAACAGTTTGGCAGTTCTTCAAGAAGCTAAGTACAGATTTACCAAGTGCCCCAGTAATCCCACTACTACATATATACCTAAAAGAATTGAAATCAGGTACTCAAACAAATATTTGCATACCAACGTTCATTGTGGCATTATTTGCAATTGCCAAAAGACGTAAGCAATCCAAGTGTCTATCAAATAATGACTGGATAAATGAAATGTGGTATATACCTATGATGGGATAGTATTCAGTTGTAAAAAGGAATGAAATCCTGACAACATGGATGAATCTTGAAGACATTATTTTGAGTGAAAATAAGCCAGACACAAAAGGAAAATATTATAAGAACTCACTGATATGAACTAATTATAATAAAGCAAACTCATCAAGGTAGCATCTAGAATATAGGTTACCAGGAGATAGATTGGGGTTAGAGAATGGAAAGTTAGGGCCCGGCTAGATAGCTCAGTGGATAAGAGCACACTGGGGTACCACATGGGAGGCCCCGGGTTCGGTTCCCGGGGACCTCTCCGAGCGGCAGACGGCCTTGAGAAAGGCAAGCCACCGTGGGCGGGGCAGAGCCACCGTGTGCAAGGCAAAAAGCCGCCACAGGCAGGGCGGAGGCCCCACGGGCATGGCAAAGTCACCCGTGAAAAGCGGAGCTGCCGCCTGCGAACCGCGGAAGCCAGGCAGCCCGCAAAAAACATGGAGGACTGCTGCCCGCAAAACATGGAGCAGAGCTGCCCGTGAAAATGGAATGGAGCCACCCTGGAATGGAGCGAGCCGCCGCCGCGGAGGGCCGACTCGGCGTGTCGCCGCAAAGACGGGGGGAGACAAGAAGCAGACATAGAAAAACACAGAAGAATGGACACACAGCAAGAGCAAGCAGAAAGGGGGGGGGATATGTAATAAATAAAAAATAAATCTTTAAAAAAAAAAGAATGGAAAGTTAACACTTAATTTGTTCAGAATTTCTATTAGGTTGATTGGAAAGGTTTGGAAATGAATGGTGGGGATGGTAGCACATTATCATGATTGTAATTAACAGACTGAATTATATAGAATTTGTTTAAAATGGGAAACTTTAGGTCTTATATGTTACGAGAATAAAAATTAAAAGATAAAAAACAAGCTTGTGTAACACAATGAACAATATTGTAAATTATGTACTAGAGTTAATTGTACAAGTATAAAAAAGTTCTTTCATGAATTCTAACAAATGTATGACACTGATACAAGGTATTAATAATAGGGTGGTATATGGGAAGAAATACACCTAATGTAAACTATGGTGGATATTTAATAGTGTTATTTTAATAATCTTTCATCAGTTATAACCAAGGGTGACTATTGTTAAAAAATAAAGTACAATTACAAAAATGTGCTATCATCAATTGTAACACATATTCCACACTATAGCAAAGTGTTGGTAGTGTGGCAGTGTATAGGAATCCTGTATTTTATTCATGATTATACTGCAAACTCACAATTTCTCTAATAAAAAAGTAAATAAGAAAGATGTCAAGGTCTGTAGTGAAAAAAGAATACAACATGCAAGAACAGATTTAAGCAATGAGATGGAAATTATAAGAGAAAATAAAAAAGTAATCTTAGAGATAAGAGTTCCTGCAAAAGTAATGAAGAATGGCTTTAATGGGCTCATCAGTAGACTAAACACACTGAGGAAACAATTCCTAGAAACTTTAAAAACTTAAATGCAAATAAAATGTAAATGGAAAAATAAAAGAACTTCCAATATTTACGGGGAAATTTTAAAATGCATACAATATGCATAATTAGAATATTAGAAGATGAAGAAAGTGAGAGTAAAGTAGAGAAAATTTTCAATTAATAATACCTAAAAGTTTCTAAAATTAATGACAGACACCAAAATAAAAATTCAAGAAACTGAGAATGGTAAGCAATAAACACACCAAAAAAAAAATTACACTTATTCATATTATTTTCAATCTGCAGAAAACCAAAGACAAAATGAAAATCTTGAAAGAAGCTACATAGGGAAGAAAAACAAGAAAACATACACAAGCATCCAAAAACTAAGCAGACACTCCTTATATGTAGAGGGATAAGAATAATTACAGTGGAATCTCATCAGAGACCAGGCAAGCAAAGAGAGTAGATGAAATATTTAACATGTAGAAAGAAAAATCACTAGTGAAGACATAAATTCAGCAAAATTATGCTTCCAAAGTGCAAGAGAAATAGAGACAGATTTAGATTTAGATTTGGATTTGGATTTAGATTTAGATTTAGATTTAGATTTTTATTTTATTTTATTTATTTATTTTTTAAATATTTATTTATTTTATTACATATCTCCCCTTCCCCCCGCTGCGGCAACGCGCCGAGAGTGGTCCCTGAGCAGGTGCGGCTTTCCCCGCTTGTGGGAGGTCTCTGCGTCCGATCACGGCCGACTTTCAGTTCGCGGGTGGCTGGCTGCGCTCCATCCACGGGCGACCTGCCCTGCCCGTGGCGGCTCTTGCCATGTCCGTGGCAGCTTCTTGCCCTGCCCACGGCGGCTCCGGCCCGCCCATGGCGGCTTGCCATTTTCAAGGCGGTCTGCCCGCCAGGAGAGGTCCCCGGGAAACGAACCCGGGGCCTCCCATGTGGTATGCCGGCACCCTATCCACTGGGCTATTGAGCCGGCCCCTAGATTTAGATTTTTAATGAAGGTGAGGAAATCCATTGCCAGAAGACATGCTTTACAAAAAATGTGAAGGAAGTTCTTTAGGGAGAAGGTTAATGATATAGGTCAGAATGTGGGATCTACATAGATAAAGAATGAACACTGAAGAGGGAATAAATGAAAGTAAAATATAAATTCCATTTGTGTTATTCTTAATTGATGTAAAACCTGATGGTTTAAAGTAAATACAGTAACAAGATACAGGGTAATTGTAATACATGTGTAAGTAAAGTGAATTACAGCATTATCATAAAGGACAGGTGGGAGGATTTCGGGAATACTCTGTCATAAGATAATTGGATTACACATGAAAAGGCACTGTTATTTGAAGGTGGATTTATATTAGTTAAAAATACAAATTGGAAACGCTAGGAAAACCACTAAATTTTGTTTAAAGTGAAGTGTAATTGATAAACTAATACAGGAAATTAAATGGAATGGAATCACAAATCGTACAAATCCGTTAAAATGAGAGAAGGCATGTATATTAGCCAGTCAAAGGGGAGTCGATACAAAGTACCAGAAATCTGTTGGTTTTTATAAAGGGTATTTATTTGGGGTAAAAGCTTACAGTTACAAGGCTCTGAAGAGTCTAACTCAAGGTACCATAAGATATATTTTATCACCCAAAGTCTGTTTCCATGTGTTGACACAAGATGATATCTGCAAGGGTTCAGCCTTCCTCTTTCCTTTTAAGGCTCCTTGGTCCCAGCTTCTTTTGATCTCAGCTGTAGGCTGGCATAGGGCTTAGCAGCTCTGTTCTCTTCAGCTTTAGACTATCAGGCAAATAGCTTATCTCTTTTCCCTGGGCTGCAGGATACTCTTCCATGTCAATGGAGCTTCCTTCCTCTTTTCTCACATATCTGCCTCTGTGTCTCCTTGATTATCAATTTGTATAGTCCACCAAGGGGGCAGGAATTCAACCCTGCATGCCCCAATGACGTGGTCAAAGCAAAGCCCTAATCTTGATTTAATCAAGTACATGAAAAGCCTTTGAATTTAAATCAATCAAAGGGTATCATCATGTCCAGAGGAACAGACCAGTTTACAAACATATTCAATGTCTCTTTTTGGAATTCATAAATAATTTCAAAGTGCCACGACATGAAAGGAAGGAAAAAGATCACATACAATGAAAGGATTAATAAAATTCAACCTCTATCCAAGGAAACCAAGAAAAAAGAGAGACGAGACCAATATCCAATATCAGAAATGAAAGATAGGTCATTACTACTAATTGCATGGGCATTACAAATATAATAAAGGAACACTCTGAATAACTATATTCCCACAAATTTGAGAATTGAAAAATTAGACCTATTCCAGGGTTTATGGGAAAAATATACCAAGTATATGCTATGGATCATAGTTATTGGTAATAATTTGATCATGTTCTTTCATAATCTGTAACAAATGTTCCACAATAATTTAAGGTGATGGTGGATGGGTGATGTATAGGAAACCAGAACATTATGTATTATTGTTTTGTAAGTTCACAACTTCTCTAATAAAAAAAATTAATTAAAATGGATTTATTCCTTGAGACAAAATCTACAAAAACAAACAAAAGAAGAACTGGATCATCTGGAAATCCCTGTCTTGGTTAAACAAATTAAATCAATAATTTAAACCTTACCAAAAAATAAAAATAAAAGTAAAAGCCTCAGTTTCACTGTTATTTTCCACCAAACATTCAAGGAAGAAATTATATCAATTTTTCATAACTTCTTTCAGAAAATAAAATCAGAGAGAGCACTTCCGAACTCATTCTATGATAGGAACATTATTCTAATAACAATACCAGAAATAAATAGATATTATAATAAAGGAAAACTACAGACCAACATGTCACATGAACATACACTAATAAATCATGAAAAAATATTAGCAAGTTGAATCCAGCTATTTATAAAAAGAATCATACACAGCAACCCAACAGTATATATTCTGTTTGTTCAAGATTGGTTCAACGTAAGAAACAAGGCAAGTGTATCCTCTCTTACTTGTCAACATTTTACTGGAAGACCTAATTACAACATTAGGACAGGAAAAGGAAATCAATCATGTACGTACTGAAAAAAAAAGAAAATCCTCCTTGTTTTCAGATGACATGATTATCTATGCTGAATTGAAAAAAAAAATGCTCCTGAACTGATAATACATTCTATCAGTGCTGCAGGATACAAACTAAATACTTTCCTATATATAAACAATGAACAATTGGAGTTATATATATATTTAATTATACTTAATTTACAGCACTACCAACAATTAATTGTCTAAGTATAAATCTAACAGAATGTATAAAGGCTTTTTTTGAAAAATTACAAAATTATGATGAAATAAATCAAATAAAATCAAAATAAGTGGAGAGATATTCTATATTAATGGATTGGAAAACTCAATATTCTTATGGTGTCATTTCTTCTTAAGGTGATCTATAGATTCTATATTATCCCAATCAAAATTCAAAAAAACCATTTTATAGATATTGACATGTGGATTCTAAAATTTACATGGATAGCCTATGAGAAGAGCCTACAAATTATGGAAGAAGAAATACATAGTTAGAAGTCTCACATCACTTAATTTCAAAAACCTATAAAAAATCAACAGTAATCAAGTGAGAATAGGCACATGGATCAATGGAAAAGAATAGAATACAGAAATAGACCTACAATAGTTAATAGGTTTGACATAGGCAAAGATAATTGAATAGAGAAAGGAGAGTCTTGTCAACAAACAGTGTCAGGATATCCACAAGCAAAACAATGGATCTAGATATAAATACACCATTCACAAAAATTAATACAAATGGATAATAGAACAAAATATAAAACACAGATATATAAAACTTCTAGGAGACAACACTGGAGGAAATATAGGTAACCTTGGATTTGGTGATGACTTTTTGGTTACAACACTAACAGCATGATACACCAATGAAAAAATTGATAAACTAGACTTTATTAAAATTAAAATCTTCTCCTCTAAGAAAGTCACTGACAACAGAATGAAAATACAAGTCACAGACTGGGAAAAATATTTGCAAAACACATATCTTAGAAAGGGACCTGTATCCAAAATATTCATAGAACATTAACAATAAAAAACAAATTACCTAATTATAAAACAGATCGATATCAACAGACAGCTCACCAAAGAAGATATACAAATGACAAATAAGCATATGAAATGATGCTCGATATCATATGTCCTATGGAAACTGCAGATGAAAACAACCATGAGGTACCCCTACACTAAACGTCCTATTAAAATGGTGAAATTCCAATGCAACTGACATCCAGAACAATATCAAATACTACTAAGAATGCAGAACAAAACAACTTTCATTCATTGCTGGTGGGAACTTAAAATGATATAGCAACTTTGGATGTCAGTCTGGTAGTTTCTTATAAAACTAAACATGGTCTTTTCATACAATCTAGCAAACAAGCTCCTAGGTATTTGTTAAACTCATTTGAAAACACCGTATCCAGGGAAAAATCTGTATATGAATAGTTATAGTAGCTTTATTCGTACTTGTCTTAAACTGAAAGCAAGCAAAATGGCTCTCAATAGGGAAATGGATAAACAAATTTTTCTACACCACACAATGGAATTATAGTCAGCAATAAAAATAAATAAGCTATCATGCCACAAAAAGACATGGGAGAACCTTAAATTAACATTGTTAGGTGAAAGAAGGCTATTTGAAAATATTTTATCTTGTATGATTCCAATTACATGACTTTTTGGAAAAGGTAAACCTATAAAGAAAATGAAAATGTCAGTGGTTGTCAGGGGTTTCAAAGTTGTGGGGCACATTTGAATAGGTGAAACAAAGGGAATTTTTTAGGGTGGTGAAAATATTCTCTATGATACTGTAAATGTAGATACATGACATTATGTATTTTGCAAAACCCATAGAACATTATAGCACAAAGATTAAATGTTAATGTGGACAAATTTTTTAAAACCATCATTTAGGAGGTGGAGGACAGCACAGTGGAATGAAGACTGGAAAAAGAATCTAATGTATTATAAGAAACAAACTCATTGAAGGGGATGGTGGAAAAGGTGCTGACCCAAGTCACTCTGAAAATGAGTGGGCTCTATAACACTAAAGGCAAAAAAAATCTGCAGATAAGTGTTGTACTCCAATTGATATTTTTTTTTTGCCGTGGAGGAACTGATTAACAATTCTTTTACTCCTGTACATGTATACTCTAGTTGAGCAATTAAATGAAGAGATGGTAAGTTGTTGGAGGCCAGTTTCTCACTATTAGAGATAGAGTTTACAGAAATGGCACAGGGAGAGATAAAAAAAAATGATCCACATGATAATGCAATAAGTTTGGAGAAATCAGTAAGAACTTGTGTTCAGCTTAATTTATATATGGATGGTTACATGTGGAATTATATATATATACACATATATATATGTGTGTGTGTGTGTGTGTATGTGTGTATGCATGCATTAATTGAGTAGACCTAGAAGCAAGGGCATCAAAGTAACAACGAACTTACCTTGCTTCCATGTCTTGGTTTATAATACCATTTTTCAATAAAAGGAATCAGGATTCCTTGGAGAAATGACTGATTCTAGGACTTGAGCAGGAAATATACAAGATGAATCTAGAGAAACTTTTACTGCCAGAAAGTAAGTACCCTTACCAAAAATCCTACATTGATGAGTGTACATGAAAAAGAAACAAGAGTCAACCAAAAAAGCTCCTAATTTGCAAAGTTTGGAAAAAATTGAGCAACAAATTAAATAATGCAGTATTGGATTATAACCGAAAGTATCAAATAAATATTCATGATTTCATACCAATATAAAAAAGATAATTGAGTAAAGAAATCAATTGGGAGAAGAGACAAATCTGCTGGGCAGAAAAATTCCAAATAATTTATGTAGATCCTCTGCCCTCAAGGAGGGAGAGAATAACTCTCCACTCCTTAAGTATGAACTGTACATTGAAACTTTTTTCCAAAGAGTATAGTTTTGAAAGAGGGAGAAAGAATAAATGCACACTGGAGAAACCTGGCAAACACTGATCATTTAGGTGATCAAGTCAACATCAACAGTGAAAAATCATGTTGTTGTTATATAATCTGGATATGTAATTCATATGACATTTAACCGGCATGGTGTTCCTCCCAAAAATAAATAATCCAAACACACCATGAAAAAACCCAGACAAATCCCAAGCAATGTGCTTTCTAAAAAAAGACATGACTAGTACTCCTTAAAACTGCCAAAGTAATCAGAAACAAGGAACGTTTAGGAAATGGTAACAGCCAAGAAGAGTCAAAAGAGACATGATTACTAAAAGTAATGTGGTATCCTGAGTGGGATCTAGAAAAAAAGGACATTACATCAAAACCAAGTAATCTAAATAAAGTATTGACTTTAGCTAATTAAAACGTGTCAATATTCCTTCACTAATTATAAAAAAAAATGCTCCCTACTATTGTCAGACATCAAAAATAGGGGAACTTGGGTACAGTGTAAGGGAACTCTGTACTATCTTCTAAATGTACATGTAAAACTTTCTGACAACAAGGGTCTATTTTAAAAATCAGCAGGAAATTAAAAGTGAAGTCTGGTTATTTTTTTCAGCATATCACTCCAGAGCATTAGTGGAAAATGTAGTTGCCCTATCATATTTTCTTATCTGTTCATCAGCCTTTCAATTTCTAACTTACCTTCTGCCACTTTTTAGAAGGTTTCAATAATGTCATATATTAGTTTGCTATTGCTGCTTAACAATTCAATCCCAAACCTAGTGGCTTTAAAACTATCACCATTTATTATGGCTCCTGAGTCTATAGTTCCCACTGTGTTCTTATCATACCTGGGATCCCTCATATATCCACCATAAGCTGAAAGTCAGCTAAATGGAAACACTTCTGGGAGTTATTGTGGTATTGGCTGTTGTGAGTCTATTCCACATAGTCTCAAATCTTTCAAAGTGTTAGTCTAGTCATTTTCACGTGATTACATGGTCAGATTCCTAAAGAAAAAGTGGAAGCAGGCAAGAACTGAATTCCAGATTCTGAATCTCTCAGAGTCTCAATTCCAGGCCGTTGTATCTCACCTCCTGGTATTATCTTTTTGGCTTTATTTAATATTAGAGAAGAGGTACAATTCCTACATTTTTTTTGTAGAATAGAGTGCTTCTTTGTAAATTAATAGTTCAGTAATTGTTAAATTTATATCTCTTCAAATAAAAATACAGAATTCAAATAATTTTAAAAATTCCTTCAAGAAATTAAACACTCTTCAGTAATAATAGGACCTAAGGGGGCCGGCTGGATAGCCCAGTGGATAGGGCGCTGGCATACCACATGGGAGGCCCCGGGTTCGGTTCCCGGGGACCTCTCCTAGCGGGCAGACCGCCTTGAGAATGGCAAGCCGCCATGGGCGGGCAAAGCCGCCGTGGGCAGGGCAAAAAGCTGCCACGGACAGGGCAAAAAGCCGCCATGGGCAGGGCAGGTCGCCTGCGAATGGAGCGCAGCCAGCCACCTGCGAACTGAGAGCCAGCCGTGAATGGAAGCAGAAGCCGCCCACAAGCGGGGAAAGCCGCGCCTGTGCAGTGACCAGTCTCGGCGCATCACCGCAGCGGGGGGGAGGGGAGATATGTAATAAAAAATAAATAAATCTTAAAAAAAAAAAAGACTAGGAATAAATTTAACCAAGGATATGAACAACTTATAAAACTATAAAACATTGCTGAAAGAAATTAAAGACCTAAATAAATGGAAGACTTCCTGTGTTTATGGATAGGAAGTATTTAGTATTTAGTATTTTTAGTA
>PVKH010014457.1:0-16485 GCA_004027955.1 Chaetophractus vellerosus
TTTGTAATTAGTGACTTATGTTCCTTTTATTAAATATAACCTACAATTTTCTCTAAAACAGTTTTTATTTATGCAAATAAACATAATAGTTTAAAACTTCTAATTCAGTCAGTTCTCCCAATGCTCTATGCCTGATTATTAATAGGCTGAATATGCCTTCCTGGGGCTCACCAAGGCTGCCTTCATTCATTCATTCATTCATTCACCCATCCATCCATCGATCCATCCATTCATCCATCCATCCATCCATCCATCCATCCATCCATCCATCCATCCAGGGGATGAGTAACAGGAGAGGAACATCTGGTTGCAGTGCAGTATAGCATGTGAATACTATGATGGGAAGAGGAAAGACTGATGCAAGAGCAGGTGGTAACATCCTCTGACTTGAACATGGGGTTTAAGACAAGATGCCGGAATCAAGGTGATTTCTAGAGTGAGACAAAAGGAAGAGAAAGAGAATTACCTAGGCAGAGGAATAAAGCGTGGGTTTGTGGAGATTGCCACAGGATCATGCCAAGACCCTAAGGCTAGAAAAATCACGAATTCACGGCATGTCAAAGAAACTGAAATTGGTTCAGTATGGCTGGACAGTTGGGTGCTCTTTTTCTTTTGGGCTTGGGGAAGGAAGAATCAGGGATTACAAAATGACCAGAGACTAGGAATTTAGAATTTATAATGAGAGCAATTGCCTCATCTACAATTAAAGGACAGTGTCTCCTATGGCTTAACTGCCACGTGTTCAGGACATCTCAGACACACTCATTTTCACCTAGTTATTTTCCTTTTTTTTTTTTGCCTTGTTTATCATTGTTTGCCTTTCTTTAGGACATTTAGTGGAGTAGTCTTTATCTTCAAACATGTTCTTTTCTGTCTTCTACCAGTTATTTCCTTACGTAAGTCTCTTCTCCAGATCCATATACATGCTCAGAGCTGCTATGGCCAAGACATCTGAAATTTATACTTTCCCTTTGATCCCATCAAATTTAGCTTCTACCTCTATCATTACTCAGGAAACAACTTCAAGTTTACTGAAGTAGAACGTGCTCTTTGATATGGATTTTCCATTTACTTGATGTTTCTTCATAACAGTTTATTGCTCTAACTCCTTGTGGTAGAGGGAAATAAAATTGTGTGATTCTCACAATGGTCATTTGCCCTGCAATGTTCGCGGAACCAGCTGCCCCTCGAACGTCAGCAAGCCCATACACTACACGAGGGGGTCTGGCTTAAACATGCACACTACCTGGAAAAGAATATAGAGGACTCATTACAGTAGAAATGCAGGTCCATTTGTCCAAACATACCACTTTATACTTTTAATAGTAACAGTAAGGCAACAAGTAGAACTTTATTATTCACTAGCAACAACATTTATGTAAGTTTCCATTCGATATCTTCAACCCATTTCAGCCCAGAGGGTTTGGACTTGCAATTTTCCATATCTAAGCACCTGAGCTCAATGAGTCAACAACTGAATTCTCTCTCCTTTTCTCTTCCGGAAGCTATTTGTTCTCCAGTGCCCCCTCCCAGTAAATAATACTACCTTACAGACCGTAGTTCAAATCAGATAACTCAGCATCCCCTACATTGAATCACCAAGCTCCCAATTTTTTTTTTTTTTTTTTTTTGCGGTACTAGGGATTGAACCCAGGACTCTGTATGTGGGAAGCAGGCACTCAACCACTGAGCTACGCCTGGTCCCCTCACCAAGCTCTCTTGACTCAATATCCTCAATATTATTTTGAACCTGCTTCCCTCCCTCCCTCTTGATTGCTGTTCCCCCAGTTTGAGGTTCCATTGCCACTTGTCCAGATGAGGACAGAACCCCTCTAATTGAGGTGCTGCCTCCAGATTTAACCTTCCAACCTTTACTCCCTTCTACTGTCTGAATGACCAGATGCAAATACAAACAGATTAGCCAAACGATCTTTCTTGGACTTGACTGGGGTACACCACCCCTCCTGTGTGAATTATTCTCCCATGTGAAAATGTCTGCATTTTAGTTTCAAAACCTACTGTTGTAAACTTTCTTAAGCTAATTTCTATATATCAATCATTTTATTCCTCATACCCTATATTCATGCTGCAATATTTTACATTTAGATTGTACAACTTTCATGGCATTGTACATGGACATCTTTATTAAGAAAATATATATTACTTTAGAGTATTTTCCAATGTCCAATACTGATTAGAATTCTCTTTTAGCAGTTATCAATCAACACTTTAAAAAACGAATAAATCTGAGAGTCACGTAGTCGTCAAGACCGCTGGCTTTGTAAAGCAATGGATCTGATTTTACATTCTAACCTAGGCTGTGTGATCATGTAGAAAATTCTTAATTTCTCTCAGGCTCACTTTCCTCCATGTCAGGAGACCATGAGCACCACGGTTTGGCGAATCATTCAGGCAAACACTACTCAAGAGTATACTGGGGAGGGGCCGGCTCGATAGCCCAGTGGATAGGGCGCCGGCATACCACATGGGAGGCCCTGGGTTCGATTCCCGGGGACCTCTCCTGGCGGGCAGACCTCCTTGAGAGTGGCAGGCCGCCATGGGCGGGCCGGAGCTGCCGTGGGCAGGGCAAGAAGCTGCCACGGGCAGGGCAAGAAGCTGCCACGGACAGGGCAAGAGCCACCACGGGCAGGGCAGGTCGCCCGCGGATGGAGCGCAGCCAGCCGCCCGCGAACTGAATCAAGCGCCAGCCGTGAACGGACGCAGAGACCGCCCACAAGCGGGAAAGCCGCGCCTGCGCAGTGACCACTCTCGGCGCGTCGCCGCAGCGGGGGGAAGGGGAGATATGTAATAAAATAAATAAATCTAAAAAAAATAAATAAATAAAATAAAATTTAAAAAAAAGAGTATACTGGGGAGCGGATGTAGCTCAAGTGGTTGAGCGCCTGCTTCCCATGAAGGAGGTCCCGGGTTTGATCCCCAGTACCTCCTAAAAACAAAACAAACAAATGAAAAAACCACCTCTCACTGGGGAGTGGATGTAGCCCAGCGGTTGAGTGCCAGCTTCCCATGTACAAGGTCCTGCCTGGGTTCATTCCCTGTACCTCCTAAAAAAAAAAAAAAAAGAGTATCTTGGTGCAGGTGGGAACTCACAGACAGAAAATCACAGGTCTGTCTGTCCAATGCCACTTTTCCTTTTTATAGGATTCTGGGAGAATAGCCATATATGTCTGGAGAAGAAACAATCTGAGCTTGGCTGTGAGCTGCTGCTCTGGTGAGTTACAGGTAAAAATCTTGCAGCTGGACATATGTGATGACAGCATCTTGAGCCCATCCTTCTAGGTCAGGAGAAACTAGTGGTTCCAGCTAGTTCTATGCTTGGTAGCCCAGAGCAAGTGACAGGGCTCATTCAGCAGACAATTCTGTTTGTCTCCTCTCAATGAGCAGACGATTCTGCTTGTCTCCTCTCCCTCATGATATCTGTGGACCCACTTCACTGTGTTGTTAGGATTAAATCAGAAAATGCGTGGAGAATATACTATCTGATGCAGGAAACTTTCAATAAATGACGATTCTATAGTATCATGCTTCAGCAAATCACTATTCTGCAAGGTGGATGCTATGAATAAGTGGAAAATGTGAGTGTGAATGTAGCATAACTGAGAACTTCAATGCATTCCCACAAGGCACTCACACCCAACCAATTCCTGGGTTATTTTTAGTTGATCTATGAGAGTGTTTTTCCACTAAATTTATTATTTTTTCTCTTTTAATAATAATCTGAAATTATACAACATTCACTTTTCAGTAAATCCTGTCATACTATTTTACTGTGTGTGTTTATGTTTGAGTTTAGAACCAGTTTGGCTCCCAGTACTGCTATTTTAATCATGGGTCAATGAAATAAAGTGAGCAGAGTATATGGGTGATGTGCTCACCCCAACAGACTACAAATAATATCAGAACAGTCTGGACAAAAGAATGCTCCCCAGGATTGCAGATCAAGACAAGTAAGGGGAGACTAGTTATCAGGTACAAGTCACAGAAGATCAAGGAGCATGCACCTTGGCTGTCACTGCCACATGGACTTGATGAGAAGTGCTTTAGTTAATTTAGCAAAAACAGCAACAATAAAGACTCAAATGAATGTTGAATTTATATCCTAGATGGAACGTGCATTAGGGTATGATTGGCAAGTTGCCTAATTTTTCTAACACTTAGTTTCCCCTGTACTAAATGGGTGGTTGTAAGGATTAAATTAGAATATGTTTATAAAGAATAAAGAATTCTATCTCAATAATTATTAGCTATTATTATGCTGTGCTAAATAATATTCTGCAAGGTTGATGCTCTAGGTAGGTAGAGAATATTACTATAAATTTATAAATATGGTACATTTTGAGGTTGTTGTTTTTTTCAGGAGGTACCAGGAATTGAACCTAGGACCTCATATCCACGAAGCAGACACTCAACCACTGAGCTATACCCACAGTTTGAGTTTTGTTATTCACTAACAGCCCATCATGTGGCATGTGCTTTGCTAAACTCCATAATCCAAAGATAAATAAGACTGTCCAGCTTCTACATTCCAGAATCTAAGTTTCATGTGGGAAAATTTTTAGAAGGCTGATTTTGCTCAAGTGTGGCAGAAATGAAGTGAGGAGTGAACACGAAAGAAATATAAACTACTCGGTAGACTGCCAAGCATATAATAAACACCCAAGGAAAGTTTGCTATTTCTAGAATTACGGTTACTACTGCTAGTAACACTACTATTATTCCCCTATAGGCCCTGGAGGAAACAAGGTTTGTTGATTACATTTCATGGTGGAGATGGGCCCTGGGAACATCACGAAATACTCACGGAAACTTGGGAAATCTGTACAGCATTATTCTTCCGTTCTGTGGCTGTTTAGGTGACGGCAACAAGTCTCTTGACCTCTTTGTGGCATGCTTTCCTTTTACGTAAGTAAAATACACCGAACCTAACCTGGCTTGTATCACGAAGTGATAAAGTATGTGTGAAAAAAGGTTTAGTGGTTAAAAATGAATGTTTACTAGAAGCAGAATGATGCCATAGAATCGACCAGTCCTGGGTTCTTTTCCCAATCCTTCATCCACCATGCAAATTACTGAATCTCTCCAAACCTCAGTCTGTTCATTTGCTAATTGTGGATCATATTAACGAACTCATTGTTCTTTAATAAAAGAGCATTGAACAGGATGGTGTGGCTTGAGGTGGACTATCAATAACTCTTAAGTCCCTTCCCCATAAAAAGAGATAATAAAATGCTTCTTTAAGAGAAGACTAAGTAAAACCTGTGGTTTCTAGTTTTTTAATGTGAAAGTATTTCACACAAATTTTATATTCTGACATAGGTCTTTACTTTCTCTATTAATTTATGCTGAGGACACAGAATATTTAAAAGTGAATTATATGGCATGTTATTTTTAGGCTAGCAAGAGCAACATTCTTTGGTTTCATAAGAGATAGCCGATTATACTAAATGGAACACTAGCTCTTTTATTCAATTCAGGGTACAAAAATGAACAGACATCAAATATAACCCACAGAGAGTGGGGGGAGCGCTAATATTTGAAGTTAGGATCTAGTCAATAATATTAGTCTTGGATAAATGCATTCACTCATATCTACAAACATATATCTATATGTGTCTATCTATGGAGCTATCTATCTATATCTCTCTCTATCTATATCTATCTATCTATCTATCTATCTATCTATCTATCTATCTATCTATCTATCATGCTTCCATCTTTGAATTGAACTATAAAAGCTGAAAACTAAAATCAATGTTGGCATATATATTGGCCCACATGCAGAAAAGCTTTTGACCAAAAAAATTCCTGTTTTAATATCTCTTTCAGCTAAAAAGTCCATTTCAGTTTGAAGTTTAGCTTTTAAAACACTTCCTTTGATATCTGTTTCAGCGGGTTGGATAAATAAACACTTACTATATGCACAGCCGAACACCTCGATTCGCATTCCAATTCTGCCCTTGGGGTTCCACTCTAAAGGGATGAAGCGCAGAAATCTGGCTTTGATGGAAGGCTGGAGTCTATAGGACACAACACTGTCTGCATTTGCATTTCCTGAAAAACCCTGGAAGAAACGGGAAGGAAAGAAATCAATATAGAGAGAATGTTTTTTCACTTTATCACCTATAAAGTTGGTGAGCAATGTGTGTTTCACTTTTTAAAGATGCAACTGACTGCTTCTTGAAGGAAACTGTATTAATAATTATGCCATATGTGGAAGTTACCATTGTCTAAACTTTTCTTTATAATTCTACCATCCCCATTAAACCGACTTTCAACCATGATAGCTTACTTCTGTAAAGAAAATGCAGATTAAACTTAAAAGTGTGCCATGTCTGTAGCCATTAACATTATGGATGGCACCAAAAGAAGCTGAGGACATATTCTTCTAGTATCCAAATCCTATTACTTGATACAGCACAGAAGTTGCTCACATCATTGAGGAATGAATGAAGTTATGCCATGTTTTGTTGCTTCATTTTCTCATCTTACTCATTAACATAAATGGAAACATCATCGGACATTCATGTCAGAACTACCGAGAGCCAGTTTTTAAACTTTACCAGCACACCACTCAATACATGAATGGAAAAAAAAGGGAAACTGGAAACTAATAATTTTGAAAGGCCTGTAATTACACTTACAGACTCTAGAATGTGAAAACTGGAGGGACCTTGGGAACAATGCTAAACAAGTACAGTCAAATGGCCCATGAGGAAACTAAAGGTCAGGGAGGTGAAAAGAGTCTCCGGGGATTGCAAAGCTGTTATAAGGTATGGCCAGGAGCTGTGTTCTTTCCAGGACACCCGGTGGATTTACTAATGCACAGCTCAACGGCAGAGCTCACTACGGACGGCGTCACATAATCAGCAACTTCAAGCAGCTTCTCTTTCCTCCTGTGTGATAGATTGTAAGGGGAGAGGCCAGCATGAAGCAGAAGAAGTTGTTCTCAATTGCACTAATTTCATTTTTGTTTTTCCTTTTTCTTTTTCAACTGTAACCATCAGCTTGCGTAAGACAAGAAAGGGGAGGATGCCACTGCACGTGCAGGCTCCCGATAGGCTGTAACCACCGGCTGGAGCAGCACGGAGGAAAACTCCCGCAGAGCACACAAGGCAGAGGCAAACACTTTTAAACACCGGGACACAGGAATTGTTTGATTGCCTGGGTATTCTCTTGTTGATTATTACTTGTTTGTTTATCTCATCCCACTGGAATACAAGCTCCGTGAAAGCAGGGCCCCACATTTCCAGAACATTCACTGGCTCAAAGTTGTGCTCAAGAAGATCTCTGATGGATGCTTAAGTTTGGAAAAGGCTGGGCTTCAAAAATAATAACAGAGCAAACAAAATTGAGCAAATTTCGCACTCAAAGCAGGTCACATGTGAGCTTACACCGTGTCTCCCTTAACAGGGACAGTTAACCAGCATGTTTCAAAGACATTAGGCCACGGAAACCCCACCTATTTTTTTTTTTCTTGCAAAGCACATTTCTGGGCTAATGCCCTCAGAACACAATTACAACACCGTTTAACCCCACGGGACAATTTGGGCTCATAACCAGAACCTATCCAGAAAGTTCCATTCTGCTCCATTGGTCCAAATTTCACATTGAGGGCTTGGTAAGAAAGGTTAACTGAGTTCTCTATTGCGCTACACAATGCCCACCGCCACCCCACTTCCACAGCGTAACAGTCTCCGTTGCCTTTGAAATCATAAACACTTGCCTGAAAATTTGATGTCCAGTTTTCTATTTTTTCCCCTTAGAATGGCTGATGTAGCTTCATATAAAGCAGTGCTTCCCAAACTTGGATACACACTTCAAAGCTCCTAGGCCCTGGCATTGCTTTGTGTCTGAGTGTGTGTGTGTGTATGTGTGTGTGTACGTGTGTGTGTGCGCACATGTGCATGTCTTTATAAGCTCCCCAAGGCCGTGTAATTGCAATCAGGATTGAGAACCTGTCTATGGGCATTCAATCCTAACCAACCTTCTTGTACTTTTTATTCTGCTTTTCTGGGTACCACTGGCAGGCTAATAATATCCCTACTTCTGATTTCTTGCAGAGTGAACAGCTGGACGATCACTTAGCTAACGCTCTAAAAGATCTCACATTTTTTCAAAAGGAATTTAAGTCCATAGATTTAATAGCTATGATCTCAAGGCTTTGGGAGTAAAGGTACATAGTGACAGTGACAACAGACAGGTAAGTGGAATCGGGAGGTTAGCGAATGAGGACTTTTCATTTTTTACCTGATTCATTTCTGAGTTATTTGAATTTTTGAGAACATGAAGAAATATAAGATAAATAATTTCTATTAGTAATAAAAATACCTTGATGGGAACATTAAAAATCTTTAGCAGTGATTTCTTACCAAGGATGCGCTTTGATAGGAATGGTGAGGAGGTAGTTATGGAACTTTTACTGAACACACTTCAGGAATATTTGGATTTTTAATGGGACCTTATACATTTTACAATTATGAGTAAAATAAAGTAAGCCAAAGGCATAGGAAGTATGTATGGTGACAAAACAGGCAGAAGTACCATTTAGTAGCACACTGGATAACAACTTTCTAACATCAATGTCATTTGGGAAAATATTCACAATTACGATTAATTATATATGTTGAACTGAAAGCTCATATTTGTGTTTTTTGTTCCACATGGATTTCTGTGTGTGGAATTCATAAGATAAAACAAAGATTCTACTTTGGATTTCAATGTTTAGTGGGAATCTTTTCAGAGTTTTTGTGAATGAGCCATGGGATGGTTATTACACTATTTTATAAATGAAAAATTTGATGCATATTATCTATTAAATGGTACTTTTATTGCTTAGCAGACTTTCCTCAATTTGCTATGCAGAGTTTTTTTTCATACCATAACAATTAATGAAGACATGCATGGATTAAGAGTTCCCTCTCTTTCTAATTTTTAAGCAGTTTTATGACAAGAGAATTTATGTCTTCCTTTATATTATAGGTTCTGGACTTCAGTGTGTGTCAGAATTACTTGAGGTGCTTTCTAGAAACACAGGCTTCTGGGCCCTGTACTTCCCTCATTAAATCTGTGGGTGAGGACCTGGAATCTGCACTTCTAATGAGTGCTTAGCTAATTTTATGCTTTTAGTCTTGGGCTCACTCTTTGAACATTCTTCTGGTTTGTTGATAAATCCTGCTCTTTCTCCCTCCCTGTTTTATCTCAGAATTTGGCAGAGAGGCAAAGGATGTTAGGAGAAGAATTCATTAGAGCTAACCTTGAAAGAGAGGCCTACAGAGTATGTCGTTCTATGCCATCAATCTCAATGTCTTCAACGTGATGGTGTGTGGCTCGGAGTCTGTGCAGCACAAATGCGTTATGGAGCTTTAATTTTTGCATCCATCCTGTGACACAGCCATTATTGTACGCACTTTATAACCGAAGAAAATGGAAATTATTGCGGTTATGTAATTTGCCTAAAGTCACAGAGCTAGAAGTTGGCAGAGCAAGGATTTAATTCAGGGTTTCTAGGTCTCCAAACCCCATAATTTATCTAAGCAACCAAAAGGCCTCGCTCCAACAGATCGTGAAAATAAGCAACTCACTGTAGAGGGAAATCGATATTTATAGAAAGCTTTTTTCCTTTTTCTCAAAATGTATATTTATACATTTCTACATATTTGACAATAATGCAACTTAGATTATCATTCAACTGGGACTCAGCTTTACAAATTGACTTTTATAGACAAAGCATTATTCTATTAAGCTTTACATTTTTTTCAAAATTATTGGGGTATAAAAAATTAGAAGAGGTTAACGTTAATTGAAAGACAGCTAGAGGATAATCTCGAGATTGTATAATATAATGACTTTGGTGGTAGATGAGAATTGTGGTTAATA
The DNA here is from genome assembly GCA_004027955.1 of Chaetophractus vellerosus. Classification (NCBI taxonomy): domain Eukaryota; kingdom Metazoa; phylum Chordata; class Mammalia; order Cingulata; family Chlamyphoridae; genus Chaetophractus; species Chaetophractus vellerosus. The sequence continues at coordinate 9,898 of PVKH010014457.1, forward strand.
ATACAAATACAAGAACGTTCCTCTGCTTAAGTATTAGGTGTTAAGAATATGGTGATACATGGGAAAAATACAACTAATGTAACTTACAGGCTATAGTTAACAACATTGTAATAGTTCTGTAGCAAAGGCAAGGGCGTTACTATATCAATGCTAAAGGTAAAAAAAGAACATGGGATTTAGTTTTATGAGATGTGAATATGATCAAGCTTTTTAAATTTTTTCATTTTCTTCATTAACAAGGAGACCTTGGTCATGTCACTTAACTATTCTGTGCTCATTTATTCATCTTTCGGGACACTGGAGAAACAATTGAGTTTGCTTTTAGGATTAAATAAGATAGGTGTGCCTGGGCAGGATTTTTGAAGTGATGCTTCCATAATTTTTTGAGCTGCCTTTTGTTTTGTTTTTTGAAGTTGAATTAAAGTTGTTGTTTTTTAAAAACAGATATTCAATAATCATTGAGATTCATGCATATAAATAGTAACCTAACAGATACAGAATATAAGAGATATATCATTATATCCTCAAATATGAAATATCAAGAAATAAAATTAAAGCTATAAACCTTTTATGATAAAAAGTCACAGAGCATTCATTGGATTTTTATTTTCTTTTAGACTTGATTTTTAAAACTCAATGAGGCATTCATATATGGCACAGAAATTTATTCTAACCAAGATAATTTATGGAGTTAATGAATTAAAGTTTTTGACAGGAATTTTTTTTATTCACAAAGTGATTCTAAGTTTTATGCACAGGTGTAAAGCATTAATTTATTTTTCAAATATTAATTGAGCAACTCTTCTATGACAGCCAGGACAGATAAAGGAAGATGCCCATATGGCCATCCATAAGGGCTCGAAAACATCACTGTAATAAATCAGAAACACGCGGCCAGTTATATGTGGTTAAAGTAGACTTTGTAATTACATGTAAATTGGTCCAGATCTCTCCCAAATAAATAGCAGCCCTAGTGGAAATCAGACAAACAACAACAACAACAACAACAACAAAAAACACACACAGAGAGACAGACAGACATGGAAATCTTGTTGTCGTTATTAAACTCTCTTATTGTAAGATTTCTGGTGTCCTACATGTGACCTACATCTGATCCCTTGCCAAGTACAACTCATTTTGACACAGTCAACTGACATTCAGATCCCAGATACATCATAGCAACATACTGTCTAATGAAAATCAGTTCTTTATTTTCTGATGCCAGTTAGAGATATTTACCAAGTATGTCCCCCAAGATGTTGTCTGGTCTAGAAAAGCACAACAAAAAAGCAAAGAGAAAATAAGAAATACTGAGAAGTGGGAAGTGGTTTGCTTACATTAACCCTGACAGAATAACTCAGTGAGAACAAAATAATAACCCAGATATAAAACCACATAGAATGAATTTTAAACATTTATTGAACAAGACATTGTCCCTGAATCTGTATGAGTTGAGTCAATATTTAGAGAGTATGAATGTGCTTCTCATTTATTATAATATAGAAACAACAATGAAAGTACAGTAGTTAAACTTAAAAGTTAGGTTTTGTTCAGTGTGTATAACAAATCTTAATTTTAAAAATGAAAAGTATATAATTTTATTAATTTAAAATCATTTTCTCTCACCTCCCAGAAACTACTCAACATGTTTAAAATATTTATTTGAAAGGGCATCAAATTATTAGCAACAGCTCGGTGAGGTCCCATGTGCCAGTTTTATGTTAGAACCTGTGGAAACACAGAGGTGCAAAAATAATACCCAGGTCCTTTTAGCACAAATGATTTTAAATTCACAAAAAAGAAAGATCAACTAGCACGAGGTAAAGGTGTAAAAGATAGAGTTCTTTCCATGTAGTTCTATGGAAGATACATGGACAGGTCATTAAACTTGATTTTATATTAGGGTAATATATGTACAATTTTGTGAAACACTAAACTTTTTCTTGATATGGAAAATAACATTCAACCTTAAAAAATGAACATATTATTGTAGTGGAGGGCTAATTCTTAACAGCCCTCCTTCTAGAAAAGCTGCACACAACTGAAAAAAAAAAAAAGAAGACTGGAGTGCTAAAAAGACAGTAAAGTATTAAATGTTCAATATCTGAGAGAAGAAGAAACCCCAGAGAGGTGAGCCCTGCATTTAAAGCCCTTTTCTCTTTATAAGCAACTAAAGGGTTCTTGAAGGGGAGAAACTGAGGAACTGGAAACTGAGCAGAACTTTTGACAGCTTCACAGGTTTAGGGACAAAATTTTAATGCCAGAATCTTCAAAGAAAAAAGAAAGACGGAGGGAGGGAGAGAGGAAGGAAGGAAATTTAAAAAGCAACATAGATCACTACCTCAAACCATATGCAAAAATCAATTCCAGGAAGAGAGTAGATCTAAATGTGAAGGACAGAGAAACTACTAGAAGGTAACACAGCTGAGTATCTTCACAACTTTCTCAAGGGCAAAAGTTTCTTAACCACAACACAAAAAAGCGCAGACAAGAAAAGCTTGACAAATTGAAATGTATTAAAATTAAGAACTTCTGTTCATTTAAAGATGCTGTTAAAATAGTGAAAAGGGAAGCCACAGAATGGGAGAAGATATTTTACAGTATAATAGCATCCAAAATATAGACAGAGCTACCAATCAGTAAGTAAAAGAAAGTCAAAAGCAACCTGTAAATGACTAGTATATCTATGAATGGTGTCCCACTTCATTGGCAACAGGAGCAGACAAATTAAAACCATAGTGAGAAAGTTCTACACACTGACCAGAAATGGCTAAAATTGGAGGAAAAATTAAAAAGCTAAAACAAAAGAAAGCTGACAAAACCAAGAGTTGTCCATATGTGGAGCAGATGGAATTTTTATATGCTGCTGTTGAGAGTGTAAATTAGTAAATTTTTATTTAAAAAGTTAAACATACCCATATTTTAGTACCCAGCAATTCTACTTCAAAGAATGTACCCAATAGAAAAGCAAGCACTTGTGGACCAAAAGACATGTGCATGAACGTTCTTGAAGCTTTACCGATAATAGTCCTAAACTCAAAACAACTCATATGCCCAACTGTATAATGGATAAATAAATTGGGATATAGTCATATAATGAAATTCTCTGAAGCAATGAAAATGAATCAGCTATACCAATACACAACAACATGGATGCTTTTCACAAGCATAATGTTAACCAAAGATATGATGTACAAAAAAAAAACAAAACAAAACAGCTGTCATGTGAGTCCTTTTGCATCTGGCTCAAACAGGCAAACCTTATCATGACTGTGATTGATTTGTAGGAAGAGGAAGATAGTAATGATCAAGAGGGGCACAAGACAGGTGTTTGAGGTACTGTATCTTCTTGACCTAGATAATATTTACAGAAGTGTTTTTAATTTGTCATAATCCAATGAGCTGTATACATGTGTCTTATGGGTTTTTTTGGATGTGTATTGTAATTCAATAAAAAAGTTAAGTGAAAATAATCATGCTAACTATAAAAAAGAAATGTGTCCTTAACACGTTAAAAGATAGTTCAGGGAAGACAGTCAAGATTTAAATTCTGTATGTATTTATCCAAAAGCAAATTTTTCACTTTCATGATTTTCTATAGGTCATTAAGTGCACTATGGGAAGTACCTTTAACTTCTTATTTTAGATATCGTATAATTTATCACGCATTATACCATAAAGAGCTCCATTAGCATCTTTCATCTTACCATTAATATTACAAAGAATAATGGCATTCTTATGACCATTACCATTAAAATAACTATTATTAAGTGTTCAAAGAAAACTACTGAGTCCTCCACTTGGGACATTGTAAAATTTAAAGTAAACTATTCCTCAAGCACCTCGACATTCTATTAATGTTTTTATACAGTCATTCTAATATATTGATTAGTCTTCATAGTGCTTCAAAATGCTGTTTATTTATTAAACAAACTGTTAATAGTTTTCCCAAATGGAAGCTTAAATATGCAATTTTAAACGAGATTAAAAATCAACCAGTCTTTCCAAACAGATTAAAATAAAAGGCTTGGCTAGAGATCAATCAACCCTTACTGCTTCTTAAAGTTTTAGAGTCAAGGGCTCTCATTCCAGTCCCTGGAGCCAAACATACATTAGCTAACTAATGACAACCCCATCTTCATGTAAATCATCACCTATACTTTCCTAGATGCCAAACGCCTGGAGAAGCTCTGTTACCTCTGAGGCATGCCTAATTGTAGCACTGAACCTTATGTCATAAAGGTTAATGACCTCTAAAGTGTTCTTTTTAAAGTTATTGCCAACTTGAAAATTTACCAGTTATTTTTAGACTGCACTGCAAAAGTACGATGCAGTAGTATTTTGGGGTTGTTTGACCTTCAAGATTCCGTACAATTTGGTTACACAAAGTTTCATTACACAGGAAGTCAAAAGTCTATTTAATAATAGAATAATCAGGGAGCAAAAACGTGCAGGTTTCTTAACCTATTTTTCACCAAAGAGACAAACACACCTGCCCTCTAGGGACAGAGGTTGGTCTAAATGCATGCAGCAGACACTGGGCTAGAGAAGCCAGAGAGAAACAGTTTTTATTTCAATCAATAATAACACCTGCCCAGTTGCATTGCCATTTGAAACACTGCCAGGTATACTCATACAACAAAACAAACCAGTAAATGGCTCACATTCTCATGGGTACCTTGATATAGAGAGATGGAATAAAGAATATAGAAAACTTCAATTCCTAAATGCAGGTGTCAATTTTGAATGCTAGAATGTCTGAGATATGGGAAATATTCCCTTTACTCAATATAAACAACACAACCTCAGGGGCATTTAAGCATGTTTGTGGTGTTCAAACAAATACCTCTTTTACCCTCGAAAACAACTTTCTTTTTCAAGCACCAACAACCATTATTCCAACAACAAATTAACACTGCCCTCCCCCCTGTAACAGGGGAAATTAAGGACACTCATTCACACCTTAGTGTGAATTACCTGGGGGAAAACAAGACAATCCTGGCTCTACCAGCTAATAGTCAGGGAAACTGAAATCAGATATATCCCTAAACCTTGGCTTCTTCATCTATAAATTGGGGGTGGAAATATCTACTTCCAAAGTGTGATGTATGCATTAGGTAAGAAAGGCATTCATACCTGCCTGGTTCAAAATAAGCCCTGATAAAGCAGTTGTTGGGTTGTGTGGTGCTGATGTCAGGACAGGTGGCATACGGTCACAGGTAGCTTATCAGCCTGACTCTGTACGGCATCGTTTATGTTGAACTTGGGGTTTAATATCTGAGTCGTACAGCCCATAGTCCAAAGGAAATAGTAACTCCTCTAAATGTACTTTGAGTTAAGTGGCAATTCCATTCAGGAAGTAAAGCCAAATATTTATTTGAACATCACTGACCATTAGTTAAGCCTCAAGACAAAAGGTGTCAAGAAAATGCTCCCAAGGAAAGTCACTTTAAAAAAAGCAACTTTTAATTTCTTGAAAGCTGAATTTGATTTCCTTTTAGCTCGTTTGTGTTTGAATATAGTGTTGGGAAATTATACTTCAGGCATTGTAATTACTGTGTTATGCAGCAACGAGAGGTTCTTAAATGTCCTTATCGCTCCTGTTTTCAATGCAAGTAAGACTGGTCAATTAATATTTGAAAATTTCCCCAAAAATACATAATCAATATAAACAGAGACAACTTTTGCTGTTATTTGCATGTATCCACTAAAATATTTTCAAAACTTATTGCAAGTGGTTTTAATGTATTGTAGCTGTACTTTAATTTAAATTCTGCTTGTTTGAATTTTAAGAAATTACAATATTTATAATATAAAAAGTAACTATAAGTAGCTCCCTAAGGCACTAATGATAAAATGCCTGGTTTCCTCTATAGATAAAGAAACTAAAATGAGTGAATTTGAAGGGGAATTCTACTAGCAATCCAATGACATACTACCGGGCTACTAAAAATGGCCTTATATTTATACTTAAAAAAAACTATTTATCTTAATGAAACAGTTCGTGTAGAATTTATTGCTCCATGCATACAATTTTGCTTTGAATCCTTCCAAAACATCCACAAATTCTTAGGCCACAAATGTAACAATTACGAATAAAGGAATAACAGAAACAATGATCCGCTCTGAGGGCTTTGCTCCCTCAGTTGTGAAACCCACAATTCTATAAAAATGGGAATTAGTGTCCTCTCTGAAATGTACACCTTCAGCAATTCCTCAGGGACTCAGGTCCTGATGGAGTGATAGTGGACGAACTGATATCACACAGAGTACATGTTCAAAGAATTGGCTTTGGAATCAACAATCTTTAATACAAATCCTTCCTTATTGCTTCTTAGATTGAGGTCTTTGGAAAGTTACGGTTTTTATTTGTCTATTAGGAAAAATAAAATGTGTTTTCAGTTAACAACAGGACATTTGAAAACGGACTTAGATGTTTAATGATGTACATGAGTTATTGTTCACATTTTCTGTTTGAAGAAAAATCTTTACTTTTTAGAGACACATACTGAAATATGTAAAAATGAAAGGTCAGGTGTCTGGGATTTGCTTTGAAAGAACACAGTAGGGGTGGGGTGGCAATGGATG
>PVKH010014458.1:0-16478 GCA_004027955.1 Chaetophractus vellerosus
CAGCCCTGCCCGTGGCGGCTTTTTGCCTTGCCCACGGCGGCTCTGCCCCGCCCACGGCGGCTTGCCTTTCTCAAGGCCGTCTGCCCGCTCGGAGAGGTCCCCGGGAACCGAACCCGGGGCCTCCCATGTGGTACCCCGGCGAGCTCTTTATCCACTGAGCTATCTAGCCGGGCCCTCACCATTCTTTGAATACACCAAGCCTGCTCCTGTCTCCGTTGCCTTTGCACTCCCTGTGCATTATCCTCTCTCTGGAATGCTCTTCCCTCAGAGAGCCACGTGGCTTGTTCCCTCACTTCATTTCATTCTCTGCTCATGCAACCTTGTCAGTGAGACCTTTCCTGATAGTCCTTCACCAGGCCCTAGCTCCTTATTCTGCTAGAGTGCAATAGAATGTAAGATCTCTACAGAATGTGAGACCCATGAGAAAGAAGCTCCATTGCTTTTGTTCACTGTTGTCTCCCTAGTTAAAAGTGTCCCTGTACACAATCATTTAGTAAATATTTGTTTAATGAGAAAACGAATTCTCTCAACTTCCTTGTCTCTGTGTTGCTGTATGTAAAATGAGAACAATAACCCTACTTTCCTTCCTTTGAAGAGTTAATATATGTGAAAGATCTTGATAAACTTTCAGGTACTATACAAATGTAAAGAACTATTAGTTGTTTTTCTTGGTCTTTTATAGGAGCAGGTAAAATTCATGATTCTAGTTATCTTTGAGAACAAGGAAATTTTTCCATTTTTCCAGTTAAAAAATAGCTGGTAAGTTAGGAGGAAGAACTTTTTTTAGGTAGAAGATGTTAAGTTTGAATTCAGACACACCAACTATGATGTGCTTCTAAGACTTCCACATGAAAATCACTACTGGGCAGCTGGGTATCAGCAATAAGTGGGGCAGAAAGAAGTCAGCAAGTGTTATTTATTTGGGTTTCCCTGGAATAGAGACAATAGTTATAAATGTGAAAACTGGCCATCCACCAGTGCCAGTTTGGTATTAAAACAGCAACTTCATGACACAGCAGTGTTAAGTTCTTACCATGTGTTAGGCATTATACTTTGTGTTTTTTATCCATTATTTACCTTAATTCTAATAATAAGCCTCTGAGTAGGTGCTTATGTTATCCTCATTTTCAGCAGAAGTGACCAAGGCTTCATGAAATCAATTGATTTAGAGCTAGTGAGAATAGGAGCTGGAATTCAAACCCGGGTGTGTCTGGCTTGAGAGCCCAAACACTATATTAGATTGTGCGATGTGTAATGTATGCGATAGAAATTAACACAAATTGTTAACAGGAAGGATGTCCCCTTATAATGCATCAATAAGAAGCCCATGAAGTCACTGAAATGACCCCAGGGTTTCAGTTTTTCGTCTGACAACCATCACTCTTTTAGTTTCAGTCAAAGAGAGATTTCAAATCCCTTGCTTACACATTGGATATTCATAACATGTCCCTTAGGAAAACACTATCACTCTCTTTGTAAGTGCCAGTGCAATTGCATGTGACGTAGGCATTTGTATAGAGTTCACTTTTATCTCTGTAAGTATTGGGATATGTATTATATGAGTTTTTGTATCTCATTGAAATAAATATAATGTGCATATTATAACTCAACTGATATAGTTCCTGAAAGGAAAGCAAAAAATGATGAATGAAACCAGTGTGAGTTACCTATAATTATGGTCCTCTGTGTCTGCTTCCCGTCCTTTCCTTTATTTCATTCCAAACAGGCATAATGCAGAACAAATAGCCATGCTAAATCACGCTAAATAATTCAGTAGAGCACTTGCAGCTGTTTGTGAGGTATGTATATTAAAGATGATGGTAATCTTAGTAGGGAGGAGAAGGGCCAGAGCACTTCCACATATTTAGGAAATGTGTTTAGAGTGCTTTTATTTTTCCTTGCTCTGTTTCTTTTAAAGATTTAGTTCCTTTCAAGCTTTTTCAAGTGTATTATGTGGAGAGTCAGCATAAGACCCTTTTTCCCCATATTCTCTATTATATCCTTAGGGGACAGATACAATACCAATGGGCCTAGCAAGAGTGGAGGTAGTGTGGGAAAGCAGGGGCACTCAGGGTTCAAAACAATCTATACACACATCAGGAGGTGGCTAGAGGGAAGAGGAACTCAAGGAATGGGAATTCCATATCCAGATAGGCCAGTAGCAACAGGCAAGGCAGTCAGCTGATAGCTCCCTTTGCAATTGGCTGCAATTCACACATCCAGTTTTTGGCAGGCAAGAATAAAGCAATTATGAGTCACTAGATAGATTATCATGATGGAAATAGAGTCCCAGAGAGAAGCAGAAAGAAGTGCAGTTCTCAGGACCAGGGCAGAAGAGCAAGGCTAGAATGGGCAGGGCCTAAATTACCATTATTAGACCACAGTAGCTTACCTCTCTTCTGGTCTTTGTCAGGGCTAATGCAAGAGATGAAGAACGAGACCACTTCCTTAGATAGGGGAGATAGATCCAGGCACGAAGCACAATGTTTTACCAGGCAGTTTGCATTTTGCCATACCGTCAGTGAACATACCATACACAAAGAAGTCGAATAGGGCTAGTAATGCAATTGATCAATACTGGGCAAGAGAAGTATTCTGTGAGAGTTGCTGAGTTAATAAATATATACACAGGAACAAATGGTTAACTCATCATTACTATCATTAACTGTTAGAATACCAATCAGAAACAGATGGCACACTCAAATGAGATAGTTGAAAAAAGTTTAATAAAAAACAAAACAAAACAACAAAAACCCAAACAAACAACTATTTACAAGTCTGTCAGTAGGGTTTAGGAAAACCAGCCGTGGACGATGTTGTACCCTAAGGCTCATTACAGTGAGCAGCCGTTACCATCCCTAAGCCTGAAAGGATGGGAGCAGAGAATGGAAACCACCTATACCCACACAGCTCTCTGTCTATGTTAACCTGACTTTATTTCATGAAACCCTTGTCTAGGAAGATGAAGTTTCAAATAACTTTATTGTTTGTTTCAGGAACTTTTGGAATACCCATTCATCTCAATACCATCCTACTTAACTTAGGTTCATTTGAGTAAATATCCCTTTCTCAGGATTTGAGCTCAACTAAGATTAATGAGCAACTCTTTACTCTTGAAATCACTTGGAAGCCCTTATTTTGCTATATCTACCAACCCTAAACTATTAAATCATGAATTTTGCTCATTTCTAATCCAGTTCCCATATTAAAAGATCCACCTTAATCTGGACCTGCCAAACCTTTTATATATCCGGATTTTGTCCTCCATCCTGCAACATGCTATTAAGAATCTGTCAAGATTGTTACCTGTCTTTGTGTGGCAAGCAAAAAACTTGACGTGGCTTTATTGATAGACAGTTTTGGTAATATTTTCGGGGAGCCAGCATTTTAACAGAGCTGGAAATTGGGATGACTACGCTAGTTGTTGGAGATGGCTTCCCAACAGGACCTGCGAGCTCTATAGAGGCATGCATCCTCTACTGACCAGAAGGGGGAAGCTCCAGAAAAGTACCCAGTGTCACGCAGGTCTCATCCTCTGGGCTTCTGCTGGTGTCTTCCCTTGTCCACATTTATCTAGAAGCCGGAGGACAAGGACGCTCTGAGTTCCTAAACTCAGCCTCTCTGAACAGAGCATGGTAGTAAAGGGAAAAGAAGACTATCCAGCACGCTGTGACCAGAAGAAATGATCAAGACAAAACCGAAAGTGGTGCAAACTGCATACATAACAATTTAGATCTGTAAAAATTGACCTAGAAAAATTGGGCTTTCTGGAAATACACTGAAAAAATAACATTTGAAAGCTGGGGTTTATGTTCCAAAATAAGCTGAAGATCACATATAGTAAAAATTACCCTGGAAAATCCCTAAATTGCCCATAAATATAGAGTACAAGGTTCTCAATAGACAGCCCTGTACAGGAATATGTATGTAAAATGGATAATATATACAAGGTGCAATTTCATAGAAGGATAATAATAAGAGAGTAAATAATTCAAGTGTTTTGCAACACTTGCAAATTTTGTGAAACTTCCAAATTGCTTGCTCTGATAATCATCATCATTATTTACATTAAATTTGAAGAGTTTTTTCCAACTTTGGTCTGTGTTTCTCTGAGGCCTTCAAACAACTGTATCCCTTTTCATAGATTTACTACTTTTTAATATTTTGCCATGTTTGTTTTTTCATTCTTTTGGTACACACACATAAATACGCACATGCACACACACACATCCATGGCTTTTTGCTGTACCATTTGAGAGTAGATTGCAAAAATCATGATTCTTTATCTCTTAATACTTCAGTATGTATTTCCAAAGAACATGAATGTTTTCTTACACAACCGCAATCTAGTTATCAAATTCAGGAAATTTAATATTGATACAGTCATTGTACATACTCTATAGTCCCTCTTGCAATTTTGTCAATTATCCCAATAGTATCATTTATAGCAATCTAGTCTGAGGTCACATATTGCATTTAGTCATCGTGTTTCTTCAGTCTTATTTAATTTGAGGCAGTTTCTTAGTTTTTTTTGTCTTTCATGACCTTGATATTTTTGAAGATTATAGGCCAGTTATTTTATAAACTGTGCTTCCATTTAATTCACCTGATCTGTCCTCATAATATGATCCAGCTTATATTTTGGGGGATTGGCTTGCCAATTAAGTGAGGTCATGCCCTTTTTAGGCTATCATACCTGGAGGCACATCATGTCTGTCTGTCCCTTATTACTGATGCTGATTTTGATCACTTGATGCTGTCTGGTTTTTCCAGTGTATAGTAAATTGTAATTTTTGTAAATCTGTAAAGAGTTATTTAGAGATTCTGTTTATGTTTCTCATTACCACCCCTCTCTTCCCATTAACTCTTTAAATCCTGTCTGGAGGAGTCACTACTTAGTTCCCTCCTCAGCAGGTCTAAAACCTTTCAATGTTTGGAAATTCCTTGAGGGTGGGTCTGGGGAATCAGTGAAACACTTAGATTTATTTTAATTTTTAACCAAGTTGAAGTCATATAAATTAAGTGTGGGTCTGTTGAAACTCCGCTATAATAATAACCATAAAACAAACCTCCTATGGGTAGAAGCTATAATCAGTCACATTTGATATCGACAAATGACTGATCAATAAATCAGATGTTCATTGTAGAGTTACCAGAAAAATGATTTTAATGAAAATAACTTCAGTAAAGTAAACATGAAAATGTTTTAACTGTGCTCAATAGAAAATTCAGTTAATAAATTTAATTGGCCTAATGATATTTACTCTGTAAAATGCTTACTTGAAAAAAAGCTTTCAGTGGTGTTATAGTTGTGAATAAAATATTTGCATTTATAAACATGGAACCCAGATGTCCATGCATTAAAACAGAGGGTAAAAATTGCAGAGTGAGGCAGAAACCTGGTGTTTTAAAGCATGGATCTCAGAGTCTGACCTCCTGAGTTTGAACTTCATTTCTGCCACTTACTAGCTGTGACCATGGGCAAGCTGTTTAATCTTTGCCTCGATTTCAACCACCTTAAATGTATGTTTATGGGGACTGAAAGACTTAATACATGTAAAATGTTTAAAATAGTGCTGGCACAAGTTAATTTCATTAATCTCATTAAGAGTTACTACCGTTGCCATCATCATCACCATCTTCAGCATCTTTATGGGGAGAGGGAATATTTCAAGCCTGGGAGTCTTATCTGAGCTGAGAGACAAATTGAGAAAATAGTATAGGACATTGCTTATCATTCCTTGATGAGAATAATAATTTAGTGACAATCTATATTCTGAATAAACTCTAACTATGGACTTCCTTCAGCATTGGTCACTAACAATCTTCTCTTAAAAGATTTAGAATATACCCCTCAGATGTGGCTTCATTCCCAGAAACATCCTTTTAACAACATCACTACAATAGCAGTTGTCAGTTTTAATGCCTATGGCATATTATAGAGTTTAAATTATCTCATTTAATCCCAGAAACTACTTTATGAGGGAGATATTATTAGCCTCACTTAAAAATAAAAAGCTACAAGACTTTCTCAAGTTCTTGGATCTAAGAAGTAGCAGCATCAGGATTTAACTCTGATATCAAAGGCCATATGCTGATCCACTGGCCATACTGCTCTTTGGAAATAAACCAGTTTTTGGGATTGCTTGTCATTGCACTTTGCATCGACTTTGCTTGTATTAGAACTTTGATCCCGACATTGCAGCAAATAATATTTCTTTGCCAACTTTATCAATCAGAGTCCTGGAAAGAAAGGAGATGTTGTACACAGAAGAAAAAATTAATAAAGACGGTTTGTACCAATGTATGGGTGGGATTATGGGAATCCAAACGGGGTGGCAAAGCGCCCCAACGCTAGCAGTGACCAGGAGCTGTTACCACCCGTAGGTCTACATGAGCAAGAAAAAGACCCCTGAAAGAAAGCGCTAGCCAGGTGACAAAGGTATGCCCATTCCAGAGGAACACGACCCGTGCTGCACACCTGGGAGAGATTAAGGTGACAAAATCCCAATTTCTTTTTCCTCCCGTTATCTGAGCCCATGCTTATGCCACCTATTTTTCAAACCCAACTGCAGGCCAGAGGGAAGCCCTGTTGGCACAGTTCATGGACGTCATGCTCCCGGGGCCCACAATAGAGCTGAGATGGGCAGAGAGTGATCCAGAGGGAAAAGTAGAGCCTTCTCATCACACTGAACATATCTGAGATATTACCCCAATTATGATCACGCAGTACAATATCTATAGAGAGAATTGAGTAACTCAAGGAAAAAAACATATGGATATGTATGTAAGTGACAAATAATATACTGTTATAAGTGTGGGAGGTAAAGAGAACATCCTGGAAGTAGTGCTATGCAATAGTGTAAGGCAGGGGGAACTAAAATGTCCCAGTAGGCTCAGCCGGCTTTTCCCAATTGCGTATATGTTCAACCTGTACTTGGATTGGTGGCTATAATTGTATTTTTAAAAATATATAATTGTATTTTAAAGAGCCTGGCAAAGCTTGCAAACCTGCCTCTTTGCCTTCAAATTGGCTCTGCATCTTGGTTCCAATGGAGCTTACCAAGCTGGTATGTGCTCGGCTCTAGTTTCTGAGTGGTTTCCACCCTGTGAGCCCGTCACCATGTTTCTTTGGCCACCCTGTTTCCTGTTTCCATACCGCACATCATCTGCTGGGAGTCGTGTTGTCATCCGTTCTCCTCATGCATCCTGTCTCCTCGTCGTTCTCCGGAAGGAACTTCATGTCATGAGCCTGCTCAGCAGGATTTGGCTTAAGTGGAGGAAACTGAGCATGAGTATTGGTAGACTTTGCTTCCTTACTCATTTAGAAGATCATTCATGTGCCTTTATTGAGGTGTGGTGTGTGCTACCACTTCACTTTAGCATCAGGCTTTTGGACTCCCCAAATCCACTTTGGAATTCAGATTTCTTTTTCCCAGCTCTCACCAGTCAGTAGGTGGTGATACAAACACAGACTTGATCATGTTCTAACAGGCCACGGGGCTACGCCTAACCCGCAGAAAGCCTTCCTGGTAAGAGAGAGCTGGAAACTGAAATCCAATAATTATTTGCCAAGCTCCATCTTTTGTAGTCTCAATCAAAGTTGAAGTTTAGGCACTATGTAAATCCTTCCCAGCAATGCCTTCAACTCTTGCCATACATCCAAGAAGGGGTGTCCCTGGAGCTAATTGAGAACAATAGGAATGTGTGAACTTAGAAATGAGAAGAAAAGACACTGAGTTGAGTTGAGAGAGGAAAAAGGAAGGCCTGGGGTTTTCTTTCTGTTACTATATATTTTGTCAAAACTCCCCTGTTTTCATTTCCTCTCATTACAGTTTTTCCAATGACTGAAGAACTTTGCTTAGGGCAAAGAAATATAAATTGATAGTGCATTACTTAACTAGGAAATGCAAATCAATAGCAGCTTCCTTTTTCAGGAACTTCTTGGTCTGAAATGTTTAGCAATATGCTATTTGTTCTAAAACGGTAGCTTTAATAAGTGATAGCTTGTAGTGCTGATAGTCACATATCAAAGTACTGTGCAGAAAACTTCCATTTATCTCAAGGTATAAACAACTGTTGTAGCACTTTTCTGTGCATTCTCTGTGATAAAAAGACAATGAAAAAGCAAACAGAATCAGAACAGCAGTAAAAAGGAGTCTCTAGTATGTATTTTCTATTAATAAATCTCTAATGAGAATTGATGTTTATGATGACCATTCTGAGGCACTGAGAGGACTTTAAGTGGCTTTGAATGAAAAAATATGAAGATTATTTTGCATTTGGGCTTGTTTTCATTTTGGTAATCTGATAATTTTCTATGACAAGAAAGCAAAAATGCTGAGCCAGGAAAATTAAATAGTACCGTATCTGCTGTCACTTTTTCAGGAAAAGCACTGTTAAGAATGGTCCCTGGGGCCGGCTGTATAACCCAGTGGATGAGGGCGCCGGTATACCACATGGAAGACCCCGGGTTCAGTTCCCAGGGACCTCTCCGAGCCGGCAGATGGCCTTGAGAAAGGCAAGCCGCCGTGGGCAAGGCAAAAAGCCACCACGGGCAGGATGGAGCCACCACGGGCATGGCAAAGTCACCCGTGAAACACGGAGCTGCCGCCCGCAAAACACGGAGCTGTGCTGCCCACAAAACATGGAGCGGACCCGCCCGTGGAATGGAATGGAGCCACCCACAAGTGGGACGAGCCACCTGCATGGAGGGCCGACTTGGCGCGTTGCTGCAAAAGACGGGGGAGACAAGAAGCAGACATAGAAGAACACAGAAGAATGGACACACAGCAAGAGCAAGCAGAAAGGGGGGGGATATGTAACAAAAAATAAATAAATAAATAAATAAAATAAAATGGAGTGATCAATTAAAAAAAAAAAAAAAAAAAAAAAGAGCTGTCCCTGAAGTTCATTGATCCCAAATCTACCATCAATTCACTGTCCAACATTGAGAAAATAACTTAGGTAGTAGTTGCTTTTTCTGCCCAGATTCTTCTTGGCACAGCTCTTCTTGCTTTGATCCTCTTCCTGGGGTTACTGTTGTGTTTTGTTGTTGTTGTTTTTTTTTAAGATTTATTTTTCTATTTATTATACATCCCCCCTTTCTGCTTGTTCTTGCTGTGTTCATTTTTCTTTGTGTCTCTGTGTCTGCTTGTCTCCCCTCGCTGGGGTGACCCGCCGAGTCAGCTCACCGGCACAGTAGCCCACCTGCTCGTGGGGGCTCGCCCTTGCCCACGGGGGCTTGCCTTTGCCCACGGGGGCTTGCCTTTGCCCGTGGGGGCTTGCCTTTTGCCCGCGGTGGCGTGCCCCACCCACGTTGGCTTGCCTTCTTGAGGTGGTCTTCCCGTTCGAGGAGGCCCCGGGGACTGAACCCAGGGCCTCCCATGTGGTAAACCGGTGCCCTACCAACTGGGCTACAGCCGGCCCCCTACTGTTGTGTTTTTATGAGCCCCTCCTCATCTGACAACATTGGATTTGGACCTAAACTGGACCAATTAAGGTCCTGCCCTAGGATTCTGGCTTGGGCCAGAGAGCGTACCTCTGCAGTGGCTGAAGCCATAGGAAGTATAACTTAGGAACTCCTAAGTGGCCCTGTTTCTCTTCTTCTGAAGAACGCCGGTCTACAAGTGGCAGGGATTGAAGTGAAAGTGCAGAGGGAAACAGAGGCACAAACAATCCTCTAGATTGTTGTCTCTGGTTCCTGTTATGCCTAATGCCCCTTTGCTTTCCTGTGCTTCCTGTGGTTGGGTTTTTTCAACCCTGACTTGGAGTCAGCTTATTAGAGATGGCTTTTATCTTGTTCAGTTCTGCTCACTTTCATGAGCCCCACTCAAAGTCCTTATGTAATTTTGTATTTGTAATTTTATGTTACTTTTGGCCCTCAAAATTGTGTAAGCTTAATGCCCCAATAAACCTGGATCCACTTTTTTTCTTTTATTTTTAAAGAATTTTTAGATTACATAAAAACTACATCAATACTATAAGTGATTCTCATATATCCCACCTCCTCCCCCTCTCACACTTTCCCCAATTAGCAACGTCTTTCATTACTGTGGTACATTTGTTACAGCTGATGAACAAATATTGAAGCATTGCTACTAACCATGATCTGTAGTTTACATTATGGTTTATACTTTGCAACACACAATTTTATAGGTTTTGACAACAATGTATAATGGCCTGTATCCGTCATTTCAGAATCATGCAGAAAAATTCCAATGTCCCAAAACTGCCCCAAGTTATACCTATTTTTCCCTTTCCCTACCCTCAGAACCTCTGGTGACCAATATCTTTATATCAATGTCACAACTTCTTCCATTGCTAAAATAATAAGTCTACTTTGGTCCATAGTTGCATTCCTTCTTTATGTGTGTTCATTCCTCAGTCTTGAGGATTTGGGGATGGTGATGCCCACTCTGTTTCTGATTGAGAGGGGTCTTAGTTCCTGTATTAGTCAGCGTTCTCTAGGGAAACAGAATCAACAGGAGATATCTGTAAATAGTATCAGATTTTATAAGAGTCTCTCTCATGACTGGGGTGGTGCACAAGTATAGGTTTCGCAGGCAGGCTGCAAACCAGGGTCTCCGACGAAAGTCCAGTGAAGGTCCTTGATAAGTTTTTGAGAGACATTGGCTGTCCAAAGACAGCAGGAAAATTCTTTGAATGCTGCAATCACTTCCCCTTTTAAGGCATTCAACTGATTGAATAAAGCGTCACTCACTGCTGCTGGCAATCTCCCTGGTTGATGCAGCTGTAACCAGCCATCTATGCAGTAAACTCACCAATGACTAAAGCCCATAAATGTCCTTGTATTTCAATTAGCCAGGTACTTTCTTGACCAAACAACTGGGCACAATTACCTGGCCAAGTTGACACATTAGCCTAACCATCACAGATTCCATGGGGCAGATGGATGGAACTGTCTTGCTTGCAGTTATAGATACTCTGTTTTTTGGGATGGGCATTGTCCATCATCACCCTTTTGTTAGTTGTCTTGGGTGAGTCCTATCAACTGGAGAGAAGATGTTGGCTGCGGTTCTGCTGATATTCAGGGCTGCAACGGGCATATGAACAGACTGAAGATTTAAGTCTCAGGGACATATATTTAAAGGGTATAGTGCTAATTAACCGTTCAAATAAAAGAGGCAGAAGGACCATGTGTAGGACAATTATTAATGATTCTAACTCTGTTACATTGGGGAGATAGGTTATCATATATTGCAACGTAAGGTCCACTGATGGGGTGCCGATTTCCTGGGGTTGTCTGCCCTGCCTATAGTGTCTAGATGTCTCCAGAACCCTCAGGAGCACCCCTGCCTGAGGCATTGTTTACTGTGGCAGTTGGTGAGACCTGGTTCCACTTTCGATCCTAACTAATAAAACCTAGCTTCACTGATTTTCAGTTAATTCATTTGTCAAAGGTTGGAAATCAATCTCGAATGTCACTAAAATTCTGTTGCTCTACCACTGCATAAAGTGTAACTTTCCTTCTTGGTACATTCATTTTTATGACCACCGGGAAATTGCTCCTTCTGTTCAAACTTACACTGATGCTATAACGAGGTGCTGTTGATTAGTCACTAGAAGAGTTTTGAGGAGGAAGTGACCAGGAGAACTGGAAACTTGAGGGGATTTCAGGTAAAATTCTACCTATCATTACCCCTTTGGAACAGACAAATATTGAAGGGACAATTGCTGATGTGAAAATTCTAGGTATTATACGTTAGGGACTTTTTTTCATTAAAATATCATACTTCCTCCCTGGAGTTAGTTGATACTTGGAGATTTTGTGGTCATGTGTTTCAAATTTTATTTTGGCCTTTTAAAAAAACTTTTTATTCATTTAAACATATTAAAATGTAACACCTTTCAGATGCACTGAATATACTGCATGTGGTTTACTATCAGAAAAGTACTTATTCTCAAGAGATAAAAATTTTCACTTCATGTTTTGTTGCTGCTGAACCACTCTCAGACACTGAATCCTTATCATATGGTTCTGGTTGCCTCTTATCTTCCTACTTTTCTTAGTTCATAATGAATCTTACTATTGTCTGGTACTTCAGGTTATTACAATTTTTCCATTAATATGTTTGTGGCTTCACCCACATTTCAGGAAGAATTTTGAATCACAAGGGACATTTCTCAAAATGTTTTTTAATTAAGGAATTAACAGTATAGTTGATATTTAGTATAAATTGGATACTATTTCTTCATTATTCTCTGTTGAACATGCCTAGTATCAAAATCACAAGACCAGTACTGGGACTTAGATGAGAGGCTGGAGTGGGACAAATGGAGAATGGTTGCAATTCAGAAAGCAGAAAAGAGCCTACATATGTAAGACACCTGAGAAGTGGCATACATGGCATTTTGGAAGGAAAGGCAGGCTGTGACCTCAATATCTGACAGTGCATGTTAAGTAGAGAACCCAATAAACAATTGAGCAAATTATGCACTTGATGTAGTATACAGTAGATAGAGGGCCAAGATGAGGGGCCTCAACTTCAGGAAAGGGTAGATGGGGAGGGATCTTGATGGTATGTGACATCGCAGGATCCCAGTACTAGACTCAAGTGGAATAACAGGAAGCCACCCCACGGTCAGTTTTAACTCGCTTTCCAATTTATTTCTCAAATACAGGTCGGTATCAGACTGGCAAATGTAACCATACTTCTCCCTTGTTTAAACATTTTAATGACTTCTATTGCCCTCAGGATAAAAGTTCAAATTCCTTAGCATGACTCAAAGAATCCTTCTTGAACTGGCTTCTACCTTCCTCTCCAACCACTTTGCCCACTGTTTCCCTTTATTCTCTTTATTTCAACAAACCAAGCTATTGTAATTCCAAAAGACTTACTCTATGTCACTATCTTTTGCACATGCTATTACCTCTGACTATAAGACTCTCACCTTGAAAAATCTTACCAGTTCTTCAAATCTTAACTCAAGCAGCACTTCTTTTATGAAGGCTGCCTTTCTCATGATCCCAGTAGAGTTGATCCCTACTGTCCTTGTACGTTCTCAAATTATAGTATATTGCACCTTGCTGAAATTTTGTTTTGCTTAGTTATCTCTTCTATTAGTAATATCATCTCATATTGGATAGATTTCATACCTTATTCATTATAGCCCTAATGTTTAACATTATGTCTGGTCCAGATTGGGCCCTCAATGCTTACTAAAGGGATGACAAGACGGGTTTTCAATTAATCACTCTGGAGCACTCGGTAGCCTAAGTATTGGTTATTAAAATTAGAAGAGAAGGTCACAGTACACTCAGCATCAGTGATGACATCTGCTGAGCTCTTGAGTATGGGCACCATAACTTTCTTCAAGCTAGATTCAAAGCCAGTGCTAAACCTATTTATTTATAAGTAACAGCAAAGTCATAGGTTAGATGTAAATACATAATGCAATAATCTTAATTAGCCAACTTTCAGAAATGCAGACTTCCCTTTCTTTGAAGAAGCACCATGTTGTAGAAAGAGCCTGGGTTTTGGGTTTTACCGAAATTGGTTCACAGTCATTTAGTAAGCGTGAGATGTTAAACAAGACACTTTAATTATCTGGGCCTAACTTTCCCCAAATTTTAAGGAGATAAAAATACTAACCGTAGAGTGTTTGTGAAAATTAACTGAAATTATAAAGTGCAAACATGATAGCATGTGCTCCAGCAATGTTAGTTTTCCTTATATGCCGATTCCCAGTTTCTTGCTGTCTGTGTTCTGACCTGTCAGAATTGTTTTGGGGGAAAAAAAAACCGGGTCATAGATACCAGTGCACAGTGAAAATGGATAGGAAGCAGAATTTAAAATATTGCGCATCAGCTCCTAAGAATGGCAATACCCCCTGGAGCATGCCTACTATTAAATACATTTGAAATGTTCGCCATAAATATACAATGGACTCAAGATATTGTGTATGACTTAATAGCTTCAATAATATGGGTAAAGTTCCAGAGGTAATAAACCTCAAGAAAATAGTTTGTTAGTAAATTGTTTTATCATCAGTACGCATCTGGAGGTCTTAAATAGGGCGGATAAGACCTGTCTTGAGCCTTACGGAGAATGCTGCAGCAATAGTTGCCCAGTCAAAGACATTGGCTTTCTACTGAGAAATTAAAGATGCTTTATTCAATTGTCTCCCCAATTTCCCTCCACTCTAACCTCAGCTTGTGTTTCTTTGAGCTTGTGTTTGATCAGAGATATACAACCACTATGAAATACACATATACATCTAAATAAGGGATTAATTATGGTGATTTGGCCTCACACAATTGTGAAAAATGATGTGACTTTTACTTCTGGATCCAGTGCTTGAGACAGAAGTCCATAGGGCAGGTGGTTGGAAAGGAGGATGGATATGAAGTGAGGGGAAGCAAGAACAAATGGAAATGTGCAAAGCTGACCAGAGGCCATCAGAACAGGCTAAAGTCCATGATAGACTCTCATTGGCTTTTTACCTACAACATTGATGATGGTGGTAGCCTACAGGAGAAGCTGGTGCCTCTCATCATGGAGCTAAATCTGTACCAAGCCCTCGAGTCAGAGAAGGCCAAGGAGGATCTGGTAGGAGCTGCCAGAGCTGTAGGTGGGGTTCCTTCTCCACAGTGGTGAGCCAGCAATAAGCAACAAAGTGAGTTACCTGCCAGGAGCCCCATGCCCTGCTTTGATGGTATGAACGTGAATAGAATATGGCTGCTACTTCATGCTGATCAGGAACTATGCAGGGAAGGGAATTTTGAGACACATAGTTCCAGCTGGTATAAATTGGCACAATACAAATCTATCACACCCTAGAAGATTGTGTAAAATGCTACCTCTGTACTTTTACTTTTCTTAACCTAACTTGTTCTCACTGATGTCCCTGGGATAAAATTTTCCTCCCAGATATCCTAAATCTCCCTAACCAAAAGTGAACTATATTTGTTTTGCAGTAGATCAATGAATTCGACTCACTCTATCAATTTTCCAGGGCACTGTTTAACTTTTCTTTTATTTATTTCCTAATGGATTCCCAGAACCAGTAATCACACTTAACTCATACTGTCCTGCAGCATTTGTTTAAAATGAACTCTGGTTTAATGGTTTTTCCATGTTACTCTAAAATGCAGTCCTTGCTTTTTTCCTTATTTCTCTTGCAGCTAAGTCTTTTGTTTTGCAAATGTAGACAGATTTGTATTATACTGAAAACCTATAATGGATTTGTGAGGTATCTTGGATATTGGAAAATGAATTTATTGTCTAAAATGAAAGTAATTTGTCCTGGTTCAGCTTTCAAGAGGAATATGGGAAGCCATGCCATTAGCAATACTTTACCCATTAATAAGTCTTTGCCTTAAATATTGGCTTTCATATGGAGATTTTAAAGTGCTTTGTCAGACTTGAAAATAAAGGTTGAAAGCTTAAACCTAACTACCACACCCCTTCCTTCCCACTTCCATGTATTGGAAGCAAGAACCAAACACACAGGTACTAGTGCAATAAAGGAGATAAAGTCATGAAGATTGTTGATGGTGGCCCAAGGAGTAGGTAAATTCCAAGCCCTCAGATGAGCAGGATGCAAGCTCTCTAGGCCAGATGAGTATGTGTAAACCTCCTGCACTACTGCTTCCTACAAAGTTTAGAACCTTCTGCAAAGTATTGCTCCCAAACTGATGGCAGCTGTGGGTGGGAGGAAGGGACAACTCTGTAGCTTTGGCAGAACCTCTTATAGTAGGAGGAACAAAGATAGAGGGAGCATCAAGAAGCTCTGGAACAAAGGTATAAGAGATGGTTCACATGTAGCCTTCAGGAGACTTGGACTCTTGGAGATGGAAAGTAGGGGTCAGGACAGCCACTGTTAGAGGGGAGAGGTTAGGTAACAGTGCTGGCTAGTAGTGTTCCCAAAGGACCTCAGACCCATCAACATGGAGTCATGCCACAGCCCTCACAAACCTCTTTACCCTCACCACAGCAAAGCCTGGGAAGATGGCCTGGACCCATCTTATACAGGTGATCTGCAGGCTAATATTTATGACTTTATTCGCCTCTTGGTAGTCATTTTATCCAAATTCTGACTGCACAAAGACTATTTTGGGTGACATTATGAGAGGCAAACTGATGATGATTTGAGAAGTTAGCCTATTCATTGTAAGATTATAGGATTTAGTGTATGTTCTAGTCAGGGTTCTCTCGGGAAACAGAATCAACACGAGATCTCTGTTAAAAATATAAGATTTTATAAGAGTCTCTCACGTGACCGTGGGGATACACAAGTCCAGGTTCCGCTGGCTGGCTGCAAGCCAGGGGCTCCGATGAAAGACTGATGAAGGGTCCTCGATGAGTTCCTGGGAGAAGTTCGCTGTCAAACGAGGAGCTGGGAAATTCTCTCCGAATGTTGAAATCAGTTCCCTTTTATAAGCAGTCAACTGAATGGATAACAGCATCATCCATTCTTCATCCAATCTTGCTGATTGATGCAGATGCAATTAG
>PVKH010014459.1:0-16495 GCA_004027955.1 Chaetophractus vellerosus
GACCAATCTTTGGTATATTTCAAAAGGCACGCCTGTGGCTGACCAAAACACATGGAAATCAGGCATTCAACCACTGAACTACACCTGCTCCCCTAAAAAATAATTTTTTCACAATTTAATATTCGGTTGCTACTTAGTTAGCATAATCTCTTTTAAAAATGCATGAAATGGGTTCAAAATGGATATGACTTTGCAAAAGAAATCCCGTCTCCAGTCTCAATAACACCTTTTTGATGTAATGAGTTTTGCAAATTTGCCAATAGTGTTTGGATTCACAACAATCATTAAACACGGTAGTTTAGACTTATTAGATGTTGCCGTGATTGATTTCTTCTGCCTTTGCTTTGTTACCTCCAGAAGATTCTGAATGACGGGTACAAGGTGCTCAACTATAGTACCATCTTAAGACTCTGAATCATAAAAAACCCCAACCAAAAACACTGTGGGTTTTGCAATTATGGTTTCTGCTCAACCTAGTCCCAGATCTTAATTTCTTTTGCAGTGTAGGTCTTGTGTATACTGGAAAGGATGCTATGCACACTCACTCATGTCATAGAATTTATATTTTCCTGTTCACATTTATTAATTTGTTGAACATTAACTGGTGTCTACTATGTTCAAGTCAATAGACAAGGTGTTAGGAATATTATGTACAGAAAAAGTACAGATTCAAAATGTATCAACTCTGTTTGGCTATGTCAGGAATAACTCTAGAGGATGGGAATCCTTGAGCTGAGTTTTTTAGAGTGAAGCATTTCCAAATAAATGTAAGGGAAAGACTTCCCAGGAAGAGGGATCTGTGTATGAAAATAGGCAGATAAAAAAAGAATATGGTACATTTGGGGATCCGTGAATTGGTCAGTATAATAGAAGTGTAAATGCTATGTTTGTAAGGAAATAACTAGTACCAAAAATCGACTGCAGCCAAAACACTGTTTAGAAAGTGCCATATTTAAAATGATAAGAAACTTAGATTTTCGTGGTTTATGCAATATGGAGCGACTGAAGGACTGAAAAGAGGCAAATACATGAGGTTTTGGGTGTTTAAAAGATGACGCTATAACAGAAAGATGGGTAGATAGAAAACCAGTTTAATAATGCAGAAGAAAAGTGATAGCTGGGCCATGCTTAGGAGAGTGGAGAAGACAGGAAAGGAAACATATGCACAGTGTTAGGGAGATATAGTGGAGGTTTAGTATAACAGGAAAGAAGGAGACGCAGGAGTAGTTTGACTCCCATGCTGAATGACGTAATAGAAAGGGGATATTAATGAGGATAAACACTACAGGAGAAGCAATGTTTTAAAGGAGTTTTGTTTGTTCATTCATTTAGCTTTGCTTCTTTTTGTTCTTTCATTTTTCTTTATGTGGTAGATTGTTTGTGAAGATGGTTGCTAGCAATTCCTTCTATCTTAACATACATTTTTGCTCCTCTAATCAAGATATATAGTCTGTTTACCTTTGAATATGGGCTAGCCATATGGTTTGCTTTGAGGTTTATAATGTCACAGAAGTGATATTATGATTTTGAGGTTCAGTAGCTTCCACTTTCACTCTCTTGGAGCCAGAGCCAAGCTGTCCCAACTGAACCTTGCCCAAACTGTAGAATCAAGAGCAAATAGTTGTTTTTGTAGGCTGTTCAGTTTTGGAATGGATATTTTGCACACAGCCATAGATAACCAACACTCTTTTATCGCCCACCCTCCCTTCCTTCCTGTGCTTCTTTCCTTTCCTTCTATTTTTCTTTCTTTAGGAGTGAAGATGATAGGGAGGTGAAGAGAAGGAAATGCTATGATACCTGGTTTATTTAGATCAGAACTTCCATGAGCACATCAAGAATTTGTATTCCACCTTTTAGGAAAATTTCTGTGCTGCCAATTTCCCCTGTGGTCTCTAAGGCAGATAACTAAGATGCCATAAAACAGCCTCCATATATGAAATTCACAAGCAGCACGCCTTCAATGTTGAGGGAAAAAAACTTTTGTAAAATGTGGATTGTTATGAGATGTATAAAGAAATCACAAGATCTATGAGTGACACCTCAATGACTCTCATAAAACAAAATTACCATTAGCTATCCTTAAAGGGAAGAAATTACAAATTGCAAGATCAATGGAAAGGATTAAGGAAACAAGTAGAATTATTTTGTCTTGTACATGCTATTTTTCATGACTGGAAGCCTTTATTTTTTCTCCATTACAACTACAGAAATGCAAATTGTTAGTTGACTTGGTCCTATAGCTGGGGGCCTAGTAAAGATAACCTTTAGTATCTTTAAAGTTATATGTTAATATTTTAGACTTAGAGATTAATACTTCTGTTTTCAAAATCAGGAAGGTTTAACTAACATACATCATTGAATTAACTTATTATTTTAATATTTTTATTTAAAATATCCTACTTTATCTTGTAATGGAGGTTACTAGTAAGCCTCTTCATAAAATGTTACCTCATGTGCTATAAGAAAAACAAAGCTGACAGAGAAGTTGTTTTTCATTGTGGAGTAATAAGATGAGAGTTTATCAGAATCCACCTGGGGAGCTTTTTCTAAATTTATTCCCTACAACCACTAGTGGCAGAAGTGGGCATTTATTTACAAAACATCCATAACTTTGCCACACAGTCCCACAACCACTTTGAGATGCATTGTAATAGAGGAAGAGGATAAAAGAAGTGTTCACTTGCTTATAAATTGTATTTTTATTATACTTTTTAAAGTATTTAAGTTCTCTTGCTTCTGTTATTCTAATGTCTGAATAAATATCACGTGTCTTAGCGCCCTCAAATTCCCAATATCTGATTTTAAATACCTGCCCATTTTCATCTTCTATTAAAAAATCCCTTTGTCAGTGTTGTAAACAATGCTTCCTCTGTCTTGATTTTTTTTCACTTCCCCCAGTTCCAAGTAATTTATTCTACCTGATTTTCAAGCATTCAGTCATGCCCTGCCTCATCCTTTTCAGCTCAATCATCACAACAAATATCAACCTTTCTCCTCTATTAATCTCTGAAATCCTTATTTTTTCCTCAAAATAGCAGTTCTTACAAAATGAAACAAAACATCAAGTAATCCAAATCCTGTCTTCTCCTCTGGCCAATAACATTAGGTATACTATTCTACACAGCAGGATTTCAGCAGTATTCTATTGTTAGGAAATGATTAGGAAAGACTATAAGACACCCTTTTGGGTGTATGACATTGGATATAAGCCTTTTATCCTGGCATGTAAAATCAAGATTATGGTCTGTAATGGGTTCTTTCAGCTGTAATGTTTTATAATTGATAATTTCTGAGATTTATTGCTAGAGTTCATCTGTGTGCTCTCTGCTGGCAAATTGTGATTGATCTTAGAGAAGGTGACATTTTAGCCAAGATCTGAGTGACAAAATGTTAACCATGCAAAGACTGGGGGAAAAGCATACTAGGTAGTACAAAGATTCTCAAGACCTGTTAGAGTGGTAAAAAGAAGCTCATGGAAGCAAGAGTATGAGCAGGGAGAGGGAGACTGGCATTAGAAAAAGTCTAGTTAAGCAGAGTTCTAATCACAAAGGGTTGTGAAATGATAGAAACAGATTTTGCCTTTATTTCAAATGTGATGAAGAGGGGAGTGACATGCAGGGGAATGACATGACTTGAAGAGTCCCTGCAATATAATGAAAAAGTTTGGCTGGCTTTTGTCCCCAGTTCCTGGAGAGACAATCTCTGAGTCTTTGGAATTTCCTGAGATAGGAGTGTCTTTTGGTTTTCTTGTTGGACCCAGGACCAAGCATGGCAGTTCATAAGTTAAGAAGAGATGGAGGAGCCAGACACACTTGCAGATTTAGAATGGAGCTGGCCCTACCAGAAAGACCAACCAGATTAGGGGATTGGGGTTTTGAGTCATTTCTTTTCATTTCAGCTCACCTGCCCAACCTCGGAGAAGGGAGGAAGACTGCATATTGAGCGCAATCACATGGGCATTGACCTCATATAAACTCTGGACACTAGAAGCCACAGTGAGCTAATATGATTGAGAAAATATATCGTTGTTGTGCTGTAAGAGTGACACATTCTAACCCTACATGGAGAGGACACAGAAGATTGTGTCTGGCCTACATCCAGGTCGAGTCAGAATTAACTTCATTGAGTTACTGCAGTATTTGCAGTTGGCATCAGAAGCTGTGGAGTTGTTAGAGGTTTTGTAATAGCCTGCACATTTCCCTCTTAATAATGATCACTTCTATACCAACAATAACCAATACTTTTCTTGTTTGTTTCCAAAGTAGCAAAACCAGGAATTACTTACTGGAAAATATTTAATACCTGTGAGTATTATCCTACTAGACTAGAGTAACTTAAGTCCAGATGCCTGGCATTTGCAGTATATTATTAACATATTTTCAAGCTTCATAAATTGAAGGAGGGGAGCTGTGGCTAACTATATTCTCTTTCAGATTTGAATAGAAACATGAATGGATTTAAGTTTTTAAATGATATTTAGCATTTTTCAACATCAAAACAACTTGCTTGTGGCTATTATCCACATATGCACTAAGAAATAATCAACATTTAATATTTTTGGGTAAACCAGAGTTAATTACCTTTCTCAAGTTCTCTTGGGGGTGACATTTTATGCTACTTTCTTCTGAAAAAAAAAATACAAGCTTGTCCTGATCCTCAGGCACAAAGGATCATAGAGCATGTCTTGCTCAATTCTCCTTGAATTTATATAATTACCTCTGCAATTACTGGGAATATTTGTAATTTCATTTTATAATAGTTAAATGTCAATTTGACGTTACTTCCATGCCCCATGGACATCATAAATCAGGTTTATACATAGCACATATCTAAAGTGTTAGAGAAACTGTTTTCAGTAAGTCTCTGAATATCTATCAACTCTATTTTTTATCTCCCTGACATAGGGATTGGTTTTTACAATTTGGTTAGGAAATTATTACAATTTCATCTTGTTGGAAAATGTTTTAATCATATTTTCATTGCCTTTATCTTTTCTTCCATAGCTACAGTAGCATAAAAATGATTTACCAATAACTTGGCTATATTTGAGACAAATAAAAATGTATAAGATTATACCTGTTTCAAGTTGGTAATATTATCATCAAATTCTATCTGTTTCAGTTTATTCTATAAAATCAAAACTGCCTTCAGATAATAAAAGACTATGTGGAAATTTTAGGAAGTAACAAGAAATATTTGTCCTGGAAACTTTTTGAGTTTTAACAAATTGATCAACAAGGCAAACTATGCACTTATTAAATTAAATATATTTATTAGCTATTGAATTAAGGGTAATCAGTATAAAATAATTTAAGTATTTAAGTCATAGCCTTACCCTCAAGCATTTCGATATAATGAGGACTATAAAACCTCTGAGCTATTACACCTAGTTAAACACACACACATACACACACACACACAGACACCACGTTAGCAAGAGACTTGCCATGTGTTCTCAGATGTAGTTGGAATAAGTGAATTTTTGATGAAAAATTAAAAACCCAACCTTACATCCTATGTAGTAATCCTAAGCATATTATTTAACAAAAACTTCCTCAAGGATTTAAAAATTCCTACTAATCTGGAAGATGAAATAAAAAAAAAAAGTCCTCTAAGAAAGGCTTCCTTGGCACAGGTGAGAAAACAGTGGGAAGAAAAGAAAAAAAATGGAGATAATATTGTAGTAAAAAAAAAAACCTGCTAACCAACTAAGAAATAGTTGCTATAGAGATAGCAGAAATGACAGATTTGATAATACAAGAATTAATAATAATAGAACAATATGAATTAACTATGTTTATTAAATAAAATAGAGAAATTTTTTAAATCATAAAATAAGTAGACTAATTCCATCAGCTGAATGTCAGACTTTAAAACTGAATTACAGAGGATTGTGGGAAAATGACTGAGTAGGAAGCTTTAGGAATCAGACCCTCCACAGCAAGAACTGTTTGAGTCAGCTCTTTTGAAACTCTGGATCACTGTATAGCATTACAGGAAGAGCCGGAGGAAGAGGCTGGTAAAACGCAGTAAATACCTGCAAATTTTACCCTCCAAGCAGCAGCTACCTATCCAACCGGCCACTCTCCTGGAAGGCATCATTGGGGTCTATAACTCCTACTGGTACAGCTTGCTGGTGCCAGTGTGGGACATAAAAAGACCTATACGTCCAAATTTGGGGGGTAAAAGGGAGTGGGATGTAGTCTGATTCTGGATCATTGTTTTTGATGAGTTACTTCAAATCAGATCACTGGGGGCAGGTTTTGACCGTGGTTATTGTTTCTATCCCCCTCAGGAAAAAGTGGCAGAGGAGACTGAAAAACAGTACCTGTGGCAGTTTGATATTTTTTTATGAATTCCAAAGTGAGATATTATGTTTGTAACCTTGTCTGTTCCTCTGGGTGTGATACCCTTTAATTGTATTAGATTCAGCTGAGAAGTCTTTGATTAAATTATGTGAAGATTAGGGCTTTGATTGGACATTGTCAGTAGGGTGTAACTCAGGTTAAGTACCTACCCTCTTGGTGGGCTATATAAACGGGCACACACAGAAGAAGGTACAAGGAAGAAAACATGGAAGAGGAGAGAACTTGGTCATTTCAGTTCTGCCACATGACAGAAAGGAGAAGGCTCAAATAGCTAAAGCCCTGGGAAAAGACATAAGTCCTATGCCAGCCTATAGCTGAGAGAGAGGAAGATTGAACCCTCACAGAGATTGACAACCATCTTGCTTCAACGCCTGGCAACTGACTTTGGTATAAAAGGAACCCTGAATTGGACTTTTTAGGACCTTGTAACTGTAAGATTTTACCCCAAATAAATATCCTTTATAAAAGCCAATGGATTTCTGGTATTTTGCATCAGCACCTCTTTGGCTAACTAATACAGTAGCCTTTCACAAAACTATGAAAGGGCTGCAGTAATTGGGCAAGTACAGAATCAAGAATACACAGCTTTAGGGGCTGGCTGTATGGCCCAGTTGGTAGGGCGCTGGTTTACCACATGGGAGGCCCCGGGTTCCATCCCTGGGCCTCCTCGAGTGGGTGGACCGCCTCTAGAAGGCAAAGCCAATGCGGGCGGGGTATGCTGCCGTGGGCAAAGGCAAGCCCCTGTGGGCAGGCAAAAAGGCAAGCCCCCGCGGGCAAAGGCAAGCCCCCGTGAGCAAGGGCGAGCCCCCACCAGCAGGCGGGCTGCCGCGCCGGTGAGCTGACTTGGCGGATCACCCCAGCGGGGGGAGACAAGCAGACACAGAGGAATGCAGAGAAAAATGAACACAGCAAGAACAAGCAAAAAGGGGGGGATGTATAATAAATAAAAATAATCTTAAAAAAAAAAAAAAGAATACACAGCTTCAGATTATAAGCAGTGCTTCCAGGGAAGATGGCAGAGTAGGGAATTCCAGGGCTCAGTCTTTCCACCAAAACAACTATTAAACAGGAAGGAACTGTCTGATACAACTGTTTTGAAACTCCAGAAGCCAGAAGAACACTGTACAGCATCCAGGGAAGATTGGGAGGAAGAGGCTGATAAATTATGTTAAAGAACTATAAATTACTCTCTCTTCACAGCAGGTGCTGGCACCCATTCCCCCACTTTTGTGGCAGGCCACCACGGGGTCCAGGCACTGACTAGCTCGCTGGTAAAAGAAAGGGACATAAAAATCCTCAACTTCGAGAACAGGGGTAGGCATGGCTGATCACTGATCCCGGCTTTTGATTATGAAATTCAGATCATTGGGTCCTAGCTCTGAGCTATTGTTTCAACACTGAATTTTATAAGGTGTAGAATTTGGACTAGGACTTGAACAAAATAATCTGTCCCTCCATTAATAGAATCTGGAGCTTATTTGTTGACTCCTGAAATACCATACTGTTGGTGATAAGATCCACCGATCCACATGTGCTTTAAAGGTGCAAGCAGAATCTCAATGTAATATTTCTTGAAACTTTTTAAAAACAATTATAAAGTTTATTTGAATAATAAATATGCAAAAATTACTAAAAATATATTTCTTAAAAATACTAAGAATGAATTTGTTCTACAATGTATTCTCCATATAAAAACTAACTACAATTCAAAATTTATTTTGCTGGCATGTAAAAAAGTAGGTATATAATGGAAAAGAATAGAGTTCAGAAATAGATCCAGTGCATATGAGTATATAAACCTTTCATTATTTTTTATTTAATTAAAATTTTTATTTTAAGATAATTGTAGATTCACTTGTATCTGTAAGAAATAATATAGAGAACTCCTTTTACCATTGAGGGAAACTGGATAAACGGTATACAGAATCCTCTATGTTTTTATAAGAAATTTAAGTTTCACTACTGTCTCACATTATATACCACAATAAGTACCAGATAGAATAAAGATTTAACTGTAATTATTAGGGAAAAACATAATATGGGTATATTTATAGAGCCTAACTGAGTGGTGGGCTTTCTATTAAACAAAAGAAAAATCCAGAAGATAGGAAAATAAATGGCTTATTTGCATATATAAAAGTGCCCATGTTGAAAAAGACATTATAAACAAAGTTATTTGACAAGTGATAGACTGAAGCAAAATATTTGCAATGCATAGCTGAAAAATATGGAGACTTCTAGGAAGATGGCTGACTAGAAAGACAAAGCACTCTCTTCTCTCCTATAAAAATAGCTAAAGGACAGGCAGAAATGGCCTAGAAAAAACCTTCCATGGTTTAGGACACCAGGGGAAGAGAGAGGGGCAAAGAAAATGAATTGGGATGGCAAAACTCTTAGTTAAAAGCCACAACTGCAAATGCTGGCACTCTCCCCCACACTATAGACACTTTTGAATTCTCAATCCTTAGGGCTACAGACAAAGGGGGTCCCAAGGATCCACCTCCTCAGGAAAGGGGTGACAGTGGGGCACAGCCTAAGGCTGATTCAGCTTTTGATCCATAAATTTGGTCTGCTGTGTCCCAGGAGCATTTTCAGGCTGGGTGGGACCGCATCATTGTTTGTTTTGGGAACTGGCAATGGACTAAAGAGATCCAACCCTCTCAATCACCCTCTTTACTGACCAGAACTGGTTCTTGAGGATGCAGAGGGGAGTGGAATTACTTCCTACCCGGGAAAAGGGAGGGGGATGCCAGCAAAGGTTGGCAAACTGCCTCTGAGAAAGTTTGAAATATGAGGCTCTGAGCCTCCAGGCAGGAACCTCTGTTACATTAATCCTGTCATTGTTGAAATGAACACATTCATTGAACTGAGAGGGCTGCCAAAGAGTACCATTTTCTGGCAGACCAAAAAAAGTGCACATGAGGAAATTAAAAGTAAAAATAAGAAAGGCTTCTTCTGACCTTCATAACCTCCCTCCCCAAGGCCCTAGGAAATGGATCTGCAACCCATTACTGGGTCCAGGGCCCAGATTTGAGCAACTAACAGGGAAAATCCTAAAGACTCCAAACAGGTTTAACCAAGAATCAAAGAACAGCAGTAATACACAGACTCCTGCAACTAAAACCCTATGAAAGAGAGAGAAATCAAACATCTGCTTAAACTCTCCATCATAATCAGATGCCTAGACATCAGCAAAAAATTACAAGTCATACTAAGAAAATGGAAGAAATGGCCCAAGAAAAGGAATATATCAAAGAACCAGAAGAGATGCAGGATTTGAGACAACTAATGAATGAGACACGCATAAATTTCCAAAAGCAGATTAATGAGTTGAAAGACAATGTGGCTAAAGAGAAAAAGACATCAAGAAGACACTGGGTGAGCACAAAGAAGAATTTGAAAACCTGAATAAAAAGTAACAGAGCTCATGTGAATGAAAGACATGACAGGCAAGATAAAAACACATTAGAGGGGAGAGGATGTGGCTCAGTTGGCTGAGAGCCAGCTTCCCACATGGGACATTCCAGGTACAGTTCCCAGTGCCCCCTAAAAACAAACAAACAAACAAAAAACTGCAAAACAACAACAACAACAACAAAAGAAGAAGAAGAAAACCAACTCAGGGGAGCATATGTGTCTCAGTGGTTGAACACCAGCTTCCCACATACAAGGTCCCAGGTTCAACCTCCAGCCCTGGTACCTAAAAACAAAACAAATAAAAAAAATTTGAGACATACAACAGCAGACTCTAGATGATAGAAGAAAGAATAAATGACATAGAATACAGAACAAATGAAATTGAAGAGAGAAAAGACCAAAGAGACAAAAGAATGGAAAACATAGAGCAGGGGCTCAGGGAATTGAATAATAACATGAAATGCAATAACATACATGTCCTAGGAGTTCAAGAAGAAGAGAAGAGAAAAAGTGCAGAAAGAGTATTTGAGGAAATAATAGCTGAAAATTTCCCAACTCTCAAGAAAGAAATGAACATACATATCCAAAAGTTCAGCGTACCCTAATCAGAATATAATAAATGTGAATAGACCTACTCCAAGACACATACCTCTCAGAATGTCAAACATTAAGATAAAGAGAAAATTCTGAAAGCAGCAGGGAGAAGCAAACCATCACAAACAAGGGATGCCCAGTAAGACTTAGTGTGGATTTCTCATCAGAAACCATTGTGGCAAGAAGACAGTCATATGATACAATTAGGATACTGAAGGAGAATAACTGCCAGTTGAGAATTATTTATCCCACAAAATTGTCCTTCAAATGTGAAGGTGAGTTTAAAACGTTCACAAAAAAACCCAGAAACGAAGTGAGTTCATAAAAAAAGAATTCACCTTTGCAGGACATATTAAAGGAAGATTTACAGCCTGAAAGAAAAAGACAGAAAAGAGGGGCTTGGAGGAGAGTATAGAAGAAAGCATAGTAGAAAGGGTAACCAAAGGAGTAAAAAGACAGACAAAAATAAGATATGACATATGACAACCATAGAATAAAATGGTGGAAGTAAATAATGCATTTACAGTAATATCATTGAATGTGAATGGATTAAACTCCCCAATCAAAAGATATAGGCTGACAGAATTGATTTTAAAAACATAAGCCATCCATATGCTCTTACAAGAGACTCACCTTAGTCACAGGAACACAAACTGACTGAAAGTGAAAGGATGGAAAAAGATACTCCATGCAAATAGTAACCAAAAAAGAGAAAGTGTAGCTATACTAATAACAGGCAAAACAGACATTAAACGCAAAAACGTTATAAGAGGTACAGAAAGTCATTATATATTAATAAAAGGGAAAATCCCCCAGGAAGAAATAACAGTCATAAATATTTGTGCATCTAACCAGGGTGCCCCAAAGTACATGAGGCAAACTCTAGCAAAACTGAAGGGAGAAATAGACATCTCTACAATAATAATTGAAGATTTCAACATACCACTCACATCATTAGATACAACAACTAGACAGAAGATCAACAAGGAAACAGAGAACTTGAGCAATATGAAAAATGAGCTTGACCCAACAGACATACAGAATGTTTACTCAAACTCAGCAGATTATACATTATTCTCAAGTGCCCATGGATCTTTCTCCAGGATAGACCACATGTTAGGTCACAATGCAGCTCTCAATAAATATAAAATGATTGAAATTATACAAAGCACCTTCTCAGATCATAATGGAATGGAACTGGAAATCAATAATATTCAGGAAAGAGGTAAATTGGCAAATATGTGGAGGCTAAACAACACACTCCTAAATAATCAGTGGGTCAAAGAAGAAATTGCAAGTAAAATCAGTAAATATATTGAGACAAATGAAAATGATAACACAACTTATCAAAACTTACGGGGTATAGTGAATACAGTCTTGAGAGGGAAATCTATAGCCATAACACCTATATTAAAAAAGAAGGGGGCCCGGCTAGATAGCTCAGTGGATAAAGAGCTCGCCGGTGTACCACATGGGAGGCCCTGGGTTCGGTTCCCGGGGACCTCTCCGAGCGGGCATATGGCCTTGAGAAAGGCAAGCCGCCGTGGGCGGGGCAGAGCCGCCATGGGCAAGGCAAAGAGCCGCCACGGGCAGGGCGGAGCCCCCACGGGCATGGCAAAGTCACCCGTGAAAAAGCGGAGCCTGCGAACCGCCGCGGAAGCCAGGCAGCCCACAAAAAACGTGGAGGACTGCTGCCTGCAAAACATGGAGCAGAGCCGCCCGTGAAAACAGAATGGAGCCACCCTCGAACGGAGTGAGCCGCTGCCGCGGAGGGCCAACTCGGTGCATCGCCGCAAAGATGGGGGGAGACAAGTAGCAGACATAGAAAGACACAGAAGAAAGGACACA
This sequence comes from Chaetophractus vellerosus, assembly GCA_004027955.1. Taxonomy (NCBI): domain Eukaryota; kingdom Metazoa; phylum Chordata; class Mammalia; order Cingulata; family Chlamyphoridae; genus Chaetophractus; species Chaetophractus vellerosus. Next base: position 12,228 of record PVKH010014459.1, read on the forward strand.
CAGCAAGAGCAAGCAGAAAGGGGGGGTATGTAATAAATAAAAAATAAATCTTTAAAAAAAAAAGAAGAAAGATCTAAAATCAAAGGTCTAACTGAACAACTGGAGAAATTCAGAAAAGAACAGCAAACCATTCTCAAAGCAAGCAGAAGGAAAGAAATAATAATGATTAGAGCAGAAATAAGTGAAATTGAGAACAAAATAACAATAGAGAAAATCAACAAAAGCTAGTTCTTTGAGTAGATCAATAAAATTGACAAACCCCTAGCTAGACAGAGAGAGAGAGAGAGAGAGAGAGAGAGAGAGAGAGAAGATGCAAATAAATGAAATCAGAAATGCAAGGGGCAAAGTTATCATTGGCTCCAAAGAAATAAAAAGGATTTTAAGAGGATATTACGAGAAACTGTATGCCAATAAAGTAGACCACCTGCATGAAATGGACAAATTCCTAGAAATGCACCAACAACCTACACTGACACTACAAGAAATACAAAAACTCAATAAACCAATTACATTTAAAGAGATTGAATCAGTCATCAAAAATCTCCCATCAAAGAAAAGTCCAAGACCAGATGGCTTTACAGGTGACTTCTACCAAGAATTTTGAGAAGAATTAACACCAATCCTGTTTAATCTCTTCCAAAAAATTGAAAGGGAAGGAAAACTACCCTACATACTTTAAGTAGCCCACATCACCCCAATACCAAAGCCAGATAAAGACACTAAAAGAAAAGAAAATTACAGGCCAATCTCTCTAATGACCTTAGACACAAAATTTCTCAACAAAGTACTTGCAAATATAATCTAATAGCATATTAAAAGACTTATACATCACGAACAAGCGGGATTTATTCCTGGAATGCAAGGATGTTTCAACATAAGAAAATCAATCAAAATAATACACTACATTAACAAATTGAAGGAAAAAAATACATGATCATTTCAATTGATACCAAAAATTCATTTGACAAAATTCAGCATACTTCCTTGATAAAAACACTTTGAAAGAAAGGAATAGAAAGATAATTCCTCAATATGATAAAAGGCATATATGAAAAACTCACAAACAACATCAATTAGGAAAGGTTGAAAGCTTTCTCTCTAAGACTGGGAACAAGAAAAGGATGCCCCCTGTCACCATTATTATTCTAGAAGTTCTAGCTAGAGCAATTAGATAAGGAAAAAAAGGTATCCAAATAGGGAAAAAGGAAGTAAAACTCTATTTGCACATGACATGATCCTATATTTAGAAAATTCTGAAACGTCTATAACAAAGCTACTTGAGCTAATAAATGAGTTCAGCAAAGTGACAGGATACAAGATCAGCAGGCAAAAATCAGTAATGTTTCTGTATACTAGTATTGAGAAATCTGAGGTGGAAATGAGGAAAAATAATCCATTTACAATAGCAACAAATAGACTCAAATACCTGGGAATCAATTTAACCAAGAAGTACAGGACCTATATGCAGAAAAGTATAAAACAATGCTAAAAGAAATCAATGAAGACCTAAACAAATGGAAAGACATTCTGTGTTCATGGATTGGAAGACTAAATATCATGAAGATGTCAATCCTACCCAAACTGATTTATAGATTCAATGCAATGACAATCAAAATTCCAATAGCCTACTTTACAGAATTAGAAAAGGCAATTATCAACTTCATTTGGAAGGGAAAGCGCACCCAAATAGCCAAATGCATTCTAAAAAAGACAAGCGACATGGGAGGAATTTCACTGCCAGAACTTGAAACATATTACAAAGCTACAGTGGACAAAACAGCATGGTATTGCATAAAGATAGATACATCTATCAGTGGAATAGAATTTATAGTCCAGAAATAAACCTTCATGTTTATGGCCAACTGGTTTTTGATAAACCTACCAAGTCTATGATGACAAGACAAAACAATCTCTTTAACAAACAGTGCTAGGGAAATTGGATATCCATAACCAAAAGAATGAAAGAGGACCCCTATCTCACTCCCTATACAAGAATCAACTCAAAATGTATCAAAGTCCTAAATATAAAAGCCAGAACCATAAAACTACCAGAAGAAAATGTAGGGAAACATCTTATAGACCTTGTGGTAGGTGGTGGTTTCTTGGACCTTACACCTAAAACATGAGCAACAAAAGAAAAATTAGATAAATGGGATCTCTTTAAATTAAACACTTTTGCACCTCACAGGACTTTGTCAAAAGGTTGAAAAGGCAGCCAACTCAATGGGAGAAAATACTTGAAAATCTCATATCCCATAAGGGTTTAATATCTATGATATATAAAGAGATCCAACAACTCAACAATAAAAAGACAAACGACCCAATTAAAAGATGGGCAAAAGACTTGAATAGACATTTGTCCAAGGAAGAAATACAAATGGCAAAAAAACACATGAAAAAATGTTCAACAGCACTAGCGATTAGGGAAATGCAAATCAAAACTACAATGAGACATCATTTCACACCTATCAGAATGGTGACTATTAAATAGAGAGCTACAAGTGTTGGAGAGGATGTGGAAAGACAAACACTTATTCACTGTTGGTGGGAATGTTGAATGGTAAGCCACTACAGAGGACTGTTTGGCAGTTCCTAAAGAAGTTGAATATAGATTTGCCATGTGACCCAGCAGTACCACTATTGGGTATACACCCAGAAGAATTAAAAGCAGTGACACGAACAGATATCTCTACACCAATGTTCATAGTGGTGTTATTCACAAATACCAAAAGTTGGAAACAACCCAGGTGTCCATCAACTAATGAATGGATTAAGAAAACTGTGGTGTAGTCACACAATGGAATATTATGCAGCTGCACGAAGAAATGACGTTGTAAAGCACATGACAGCATGAATGAACCTGGAGGACATTGTGCTGAGTGAAGCAAGCCAGACACAAAAGGACAAATACTGTATGATTGTGCTACTATGAACTAAATATCTTGTGTAATCTCATGGAGTTACTAACTTGAATATGGGTCACCAGAAAATAGAATGAGTTCAGAGAATGGAAAGCTGAGGGTTAACTTGTGCAGAATTGGTAAAAAGATGTGTGTTAATTATTGGAAATGAATAGAAAAGGTGAAAGCACAATATAATGTTAGTAACTAGCAGTACTATTATGTGGGTATGATATTGGTTTAAAGGGAAAGTCTAAGGTCATGTATATATTATTAAAAGGAAAGCTAAAAAATGTAACATGTGATGATGATGAACTGCATTGCATAGTAAAACCATATGTGAAATATGAATATAGGTAAAATTACATAAATAAGACCATTTTTCTTTGAAGCTGAACAAATGTATGTTAATATCAGAATATATATTATATATAATATACAAAATGTTATATCAGACAAAAAAACATTAAGCTAAGTGAAAAAAAACTGACACAAAGTACTACATATTGTATTATTCCATTTATATAAAATATAAATATAAATAATTTATAAAGATGAAATTAGATTAGTGGTTATGTAGGGCTGGGGAAGGAATGCTAAAGGGTGTGGAATTTTTCTTTTTGGAGTAATGAAATTGTTCTAAAATTATTTGTGGTGATGAATGCACAACATTGTGATTAGACTAAAAGCCATTGATTATACACTTTGGATAGATTTTTATGGTATGTGAACATATTCTCAGTAAAACAGCTTAATAAATAAATAATTGTGCAAGAACAGCCAGAAAGGGCCACTATGTAGAGCAGGGGTAACAGAGAGAGAATGAGATGTGAAAAATTTTCTTCTTTGTTCGTTTGTCTATTTTTGTTTATTATTATTGAAATAATAAAATGCTCTAATGATGATTTTAAATACATTTTTTAATTTTTAAAGATACTTTAGATTACATAAATGTTACATTAAAAATATAGGGAATTCCCGTTTGCCCCACTACCTACCCCTCCCACACTTTCCCACATTAACAACATCCTTCATTAATGTACATTTGTTACAATTGATGAACACATATTGAAGCATTGCCACTAACCGTGGATTGGAGTTTATACTCTGTCCTGCACAATTTTGTAAGTTATGATAAACTATATAATGGCCTGAATTCATTATTACAATGTCCTGTAGGACAATTCCAATGTCCTGAAAATGCCCCCGTGGTACAACTATTTTTCCCTCTCACTCCCCTCAGAACCTCCAGTGGCCACTGCCTCCACATCAATGATAAAAGTTCTTCCATTGCTAGAATAACAATAGGGGCCGACTGGATAGCCCAGTGGATAGGGCGTCGGCATACCACATGGGAGGCCCGGGTTC
>PVKH010014460.1:0-16479 GCA_004027955.1 Chaetophractus vellerosus
CTGGGGTACCACATGGGAGGCCCTGGGTTCAGTTCCCAGGGACCTCTCCAAGCGGGCAGACGGCCTTGAGAAAGGCAAGCCGCCGTAGGCGGGGCAGAGCCGCTGTGGGCAAGGCAGGAAGCCGCCACAGGCAGGGCGGAGCCCCCACGGGCATGGCAAAGTCACCCGTGAAAAAGCAGAGCTGCCGCCTGCGAACCGCCGCGGAAGCCAGGCAGCCCGCAGAAAACATGGAGGACTGCTGCCCGCAAAACATGGAGCGGAGCCGCCCGTGAAAACGGAATGGAGCCACCCTTGAATGGAGCGAGCCGCCGCCGCGGAGGGCCGACTCAGTGCGTCGCCACAAAGACGGGGGGAGACAAGTAGCAGACATAGAAAGAGAAAAAAGGACACACAGCAAGAGCAAGCAGAAAGGGTGGGGGGGGATATGTAATAAATAAAAAATAAATCTTTAAAAAAAAAAAGTAATTGTCTTAGATACAATAATTTCACATTCGGTTTCTGATGACTTTATCCCCTTCCCTGAGTCAATTTTTCTTCAAAGGTCTTAGTGTCTGAGATGATTTTGCTTGTTTAATTTTGTTTGTTAGTTGTCTGTCTGTCCAAACTAGCATATAAGCTCCATGTAAGAGCAGATATCTGTCTTGATCATTACCTTATCCACAAAGCCTAGAACACTTGTTTCTTAAAGGTATGTGTTAAATAAATGCCAGGACTATTAGCTTGGAAGGAAAGAAGAAAAATAAGGTGCTTGTAGTATTTTTGAGCAACAGTGTTTCAAAGACAGCTTCCTTTCTATACTGTATATGGAATATACATTACTCTTTTATAAATTCAAAAATGTATTCACCATTAATTCTAACCACCTAAGAAAGCAGATGAGAAATATCTGGAGCTGCCCTTATGATGTTGTTCAGAGTGAGAAAGATTTACTAATTCCAGGCACCTACTACTGTTCCAGTGTCAGTATTTGGGAACATGCATGCCATTCTCTTTCTGGATCTCCATTAGTTAGCTGAGAGTGGCTAATGTAGATAATCTATTGTACTTTTAGTTCTATATATGTACAAATTGAAATAATACAAAGTGCACTTTAGTATAGTACTTCACTGTCTCTGAGTGACAATATTAATAGGTATCTTGGACAGCAACAAAAAATGAAGTAAGTGCTTGAAACATGCGTAATGTATGGAATAACGAGGATAATCAGTCAGGCACCATTCAAGTGTTTGAAAGGCCTAAATGTAAAAATAAATGCAGAGGCATAAATTTAGTGACTCCATCTCCTTCATCATCTCAAAAATCCTGACAAAGATGCCAATAAACTAAGACTGACAAGGACACAAGAAGGTGACTGTGTCAATCAAGCTGATAGACCATATCAAATTTCCAATAGGGAAGGACAATTTTTTGCAAGTATTTCCACAATGCATGTGTACAGTTGACAGGTACATGTTAAAACTTAAGGGAGTGGGTGGGTAAACACCTGAAATAAAGATGCATAGGTAGCTAGTTTTGGATTCCTGCAAGGCAAGCTGACTGAAGTGACTGTTCCAATTAGCTTACTTCCTAGTACACAATCTCAGAACAGGGATTTGCTAAATTTTATTTTTCAGAAAATATATATGAAAAATAACAAACATAAATTCAGTGTTTCCACTGTGTCAAGCCCTTGGTTTATTGATGGTGATGAAACAGGCAGGTAGGTAGGTAGATAGATAGATAGATAGATAGATAGATAGATAGATAGATAGATAGAAAGAAATAGAGAGATGGAGAGATAGAGAGAGAGATAACGAGCTAGAGATAGATAGATGATAGATGATAGATAGATAGATAGATAGATAGATAGATAGATAGATAGATAGATAGATAGATGTAGTGTCTTTCAGTTTAGAGACCTGAGGCTAGTACAGAAAAGTAAAACAAGAATGAAGATTGTTAAGTGTGCACAGAGGAGGGTCCTGATATCTTTGACGTGGGAAAATCTGGTAGTGTTTTCTGAGGGAAATGATGCCATCTATTCTAACAACAATCAAGAGCTGTGCACCAATAAACAACTAAGTGTTACATAATTAAATAAAAATTATACTGGCAGAATTGATGTCATTTTATGGAAACCCAGAAAAGAATGCCTGCCTAGGAGTTTGAGGAAGGTAATATTTGTTCTAAACTTGAAGCATGACTTAGAGTTTATGGCAAGGAAATGTGAATGAAATTTTCATAAACAGGAAGCAATAGAGCCAGAGGCACATATAAACAGTTTGTTAAAGAAACGTCCAGCAGTCTAATATAGTCAGAGATGTTTGAAAGAGGAAGGTATAAGTGGTGCTATGGAATGGTGCAGGAAATGATTTTGGAAAGTAAGTTTGGCAAGATTGTGATGGCTTCGTTGGTCATGCTAAGCAAGTTGGAGTTTATATTGTAGGTTATTTGGGTGGGGATCAAAGATACTGACGTAGGGCAATTAAATTTCTACTCTCCAATGGCGGTGTGGATCATAAATTAAAGGGGGGAAATCCTAGACGAATGGAAAACTAATTACAAGGCTATTTATTTCAGCAGATGTAGAGAGATGACATATAAATATTACCTATTAATTATATATAAGTATATAATTGCTGTTTACTAATTCGTATTATATGTTCCAGGAATTTTTAATGTTTTATTTACATTATTCATTTAGCATCTTGGTACATACATGTGTAATTATTCCTACCCCTCCTTTTTAAAAAATATATATATGAGGGAACTGAGGCCTAAGCCTCTGTGGCTTATTCACTTATTATGGTGAACATAAGATTCAATTGATACCACTTTTTGACAAAGTTATTGTTGTTGTTTTCCTGATCACAAGAGAGAATCCTGGATGAAAATATGCATGAAAGAGAGGAATACTGGCAAGTGCACTAAATACAGTATTTAAGGTAAGATGCATGGTCATTTTTTAGACCACTCTGGCACCATTTAGTGAGGTGCAGTAAATTAGAAAAAGCCAGTTTAATACCAAGGAATGGAATAGATACTGGAAATTATGGATCTCCAATGGATCGTAAACTCTGAGCTAGAAGAAATGTTAAAATGTGATATAGCCTATTCCCTATTCTACTAAGATTGACTGAACATATACCATCTCTAACAAATGGGTATAATCCACAAGTATTTTACCCATGCTCTGAACTCTGAACAAATTCTATAAGACTGGAAAAGGGCTAGTTGACCTTATCCTGATCCCACATACTGCGAATGACGACAACAATCAGGATGATTCTATGATAATGTACTTAACATAACCCATAACTGTTGAATGCGATCAGACATTCAAATTCTCTACCTCACCTTCTATCTTTATCAACATTTTTCCCCCTTCTAATAATATGATTATTTTATTTTCTTCTAGGAATAGCAAGATATTCCTTTGCTGCACCCAACCATGAAAATACCTTTAAGGAAGAAAAAAAAAAAAAAAAAAGAAAGAAAACTATAAAATGCCTCATGGTGCAAACTAGAGGTAAGCCACAGGGCTTTTGTGTGTAATGCTTATAACACACCAGGCTTTAATAGTATGAATATAATCTTTACAAGTGAGAAGGGGGCAGGGCAGTATACAAGAGTAACCTTTTGAGTACCTGCTACATCACTTCACTTCTCTGAAACATACCTCTTATTATGCCCAATGAAATGAAGAAAATTATTCAGGCCCTACTCATGAGATAGACATGTATTAAGTGCCAAATAAGACAATCACATAAAAGAACTCTGGGTACTGGAAAGTAACAGGGCACACTCAGAGACTTTGTTCAAAGAGCAGGCCATCATTATCATTATGTATAGAAAACGTCTGACCTTGTCCACCTATGGGAACATAGAAAATTCTTGCCTGAAGTTGTCACCTGGATACATAAGGTGTTGGCTAATGATGCACAAATCAATATTTGTGCAGATTATTAAAATTCCAGTGGAAAGAATAGGTTGGTTGAAAATAACTGAGTCCATATCATTTATAAGCAAATATATTCATGAAAGCAAACAATAAATCTAAAGTGAAAATATGTCATTAATTAAAATTTCTATTTAAAATATTAGTAGCATGTCATGAAGTTCAGAGGCAGAGAAAATGAAGCTATGATGAAAAAGATCAGAATGATGGCTACCTCTGAAAGATATTGACTGGAAAAGGGCACAACAAAATTCAATGAGGTGAAGGAAATATATGCTGTCTTTAACTGAATGGTGGTACATATGCATATGTAAAAATTCTTTGATAAGTACATTTACAATATGTGAATTTCACTATATGTAGATTATATCTCAATAACACCTTTGTCTTGGTTCTCTCCTTATCACCTACTTCTTGAAAAAATAGTTTTGTCTCTTAGAGATCTTTGTCTACTTCCTACCCTAGACTGCCTCCATATGGTCTTTATCTTCTTTGAGAGCTGAATGTTGAAAAAATGCTGACTTCTGTCATTGTTCTGGTTTTGAATACAGAGACTTTATCAAATACATTTCTATTTCAAGCACTACTATTTCCACTTTGCCAATAAGCAATCATAAATATGCCTTAGTGCTACTTTAAAGAGATCAATGCTGCACAAATGAACTTGTAGAAAAGGACTGTTGGACCTGCTTTTGACTACTTTTGGTTTGAAAACTGTCTCTATCTCTGCTTTGAGCTGTGACTTTAACAGCTGTTTTATACAAATCATATTGGTTGTCCAGAGTAGAGAAAAACATACAGGTTGAGTTCTTACTGGAAATTCTCCTTTAAATCAAGTTACTTTCTTAGTCATTCTATCAAATGACTTGCCTAACTGAAACAACCTCAGGTTTTAACTCTCCAATGGCTTCCAGCATGGGTTCAATATCAGTGTATAAATGTTAATTACTATTGCCAAATTATAAAAGCACCCATTGGTTAGGAGTACATAAAGTACTCTTAGCACGAAGTCATGATTTGGCCTTTTGAGATAGAATACCTGTTGAATTTCCTAATAAGTGATATTCACAAAGGTAACATTTTTTTACTCTAACAATCCCAATTACCTGTGCATGGATTCTATAATCTCTGTTACTTGTGACTCCTCTGCTTACCTGCTTGCAGTCCAACAGCAGAAGAATAGGATCAAGGGTGGAGGTTGAAACTGTGAATCTACTTGTGTGTTTAGAATAATATTAATAATATTTGTAGTTGTAATAAAGAGGGTAGTTTGGGAAATTTCCAGGGAAGATGTGGAGTAGGAGGCTCCTAGATGGATTTCTTCCACCAGACAAATATTAAATGGGCAGGAACTGTGTGAAACAACTATACTGAAATGCCCCAAAAGTATAGCATCCAGGAAAGAGTGGGAGTAAGAGGCTGATAAATCACAGTAAAGAAATGTAACTTGCTCTTTCCACGCGTGGCTAAGGACAACTATCCTCCATTGTCATGGCAGGTCACCATGGGTCCAGTCCCTGGCTAGCTGCTGGTGACAGAAAGGGACATAAAAATCCTCTTCCCTAAGAACAGGGGTGAGCACAGACAAACACTGATCACAGCTTTTGATAGGTGAATCAGATCTCTGGGTTCTGGCTCTGAGGGTTGCTATTGTTTCAAACACCCTGCCCCCCATGGGACAAAGGCAGAGACAGTCATTGCTTCAACCCCACCCTGAACAAAGATAGAGGCAGCCATTGTTTCAATCCTTCCTGGACAGGGGCAGAGGCGATGGAGATTTAAAGGCACAGTGCTTCCTGAGGGCTGTGGGGACAGATAGCTACATGGCTACACTTTCTGGGGAGGTCAGGAAAGATCAGCTTTGGGGATCTGTCAGAGAAGTTTTTGGGCACTCTTCGTGAACCCCACTTCAGGACACTTTGGAGCCAGTCTGCACCCCCTTTGTGGGTCCCTGTGTCTGTTTTGGCTGGAAAAGCCTGACTTGGAAAAGTCCTCCCCAGGTGACACTTCTCCCAGAATTTGCCCTCCACACAAAAGCAGAATGAGACAACAAAAGGAGTATAAAGACTATAGAAGTAGACAGTCTGCAGTCTGGGACAGAGGTCTGCCAGCTTCAAATACATGGAAGAGGAAAGTTTGTCTCCTGGGAAACAGAGGAGACAAAGTCCTGTAAACAGGGGAACTCCAAAACAACTAACATAAAACAGCCCAGGGCAAGACCAAGGCCTAGAAAGACAGGGGAAACCTTGCACACTGCACTCTCCTTGGGCAGGCATCCTGATAGGAAGGCTGAAGCTCAAGAAAATTTCTGTCTTATCACCAGCTGCTTACAAAACCAATAAGCAAACATCCCAAGGAGTAAATTCCAGAGGTAATATATTAAAATATTAAAATGTACAGTGTGCCAAGAAAGAGTGCAAGAAAAACAAAGGATTAAGAAACAATGGCCCAACCACAGGAAGTACAAAAAAATTATCAGAGGCTAGAAGGGTATAGGAAAAGTATATTTGCATGTTATTGAAGTTATGTTGGTACAAAACTAAATTGGATTGTTATATATTTGGGATGGTAAATTTTAACCCCATGGTAACCACAAGGAAAAGAGATGAAAAATATATCCAAATAGAAATGAGAAGGCACTCAATATGTTATAAGACAAGAATGCAAGTAAATATAAGAGTAGGCATTAATGGAAGTGAGGGAAAAAGGATATAATACTTACCAAGGGGGGCTGGCTGTAGCCCAATTGGTAGGGTGCCAGTTTACCACATAGGAGGCCCCGGGTTCGGGACCCGGGGCCTCCTCCAGTGGGCAGACCGCCTTGAGAAGGCAAGCCGCCGCGGGCAGGGCAAGCCCCCGCGAACAGGGCAAGCTGCCGCGAGCTGGCAGGTTGCCGCATGGTGAGCTGACTCGGCGGGTCGCTGCAGTGGGGGGAGATAAGCAGCCACAGAAGAACACAAAAATGAACACAGCAAGAACAAGCAGAAAGGGGGGGATATGTAATAAATTAAAAAAAAATAAATCTTTAAAAAAATACTTACCAAGGCTAAATAGCAAAATGGCAGAAGATTTACACACTGATGTTTATAGTGACATTAATCACATTTGCCAAAGATAGAAGCAAACCAAGTGTTCATCAATTGATGAATGGATAAATAAAATGTGGTGTATACATACAGTGGAATATTTTTTAGCCATAAAAAGAAATGATGTACTGATATATGTGACAAGATGGATAAAACTTGAAGACATCATAATGAGTGAAATAAGCCAGACATAATGGGACAAATATTTTATGATCCCACTGTTTTGAAACAATTAGAATAAGCAAACTCATAGAGTCAGAATCTAGAATATAGGTTACCAGGGGACAGGGTAGGAACACGGAATGGGATGTTAAGGCTTAAAATATACAGAGCACAATGCTTGGAAGAAAATAAATTCACAAGTATTTGATAAATAAATGTCAGAGAGCTGATTAACTTATGGTACATCCATATAATAGTTCTATTTCTTTTTTCATAGCTGCCTCTTCCCATCTAAGGTCTCTGTGGATACATACCAGTCACTGACTTTTGCTGAAGCTGTAATTTTCAATGAAACCTGACACTTATGCCACTCAAAAACAGACATTTCCTATGACAGAAACTCTCCCCTGGGCTCTTTCTTCAAATCCTGGCCCAAAGCAAAAAGGAAAAATTAGAGTGAATATATTTTTACCAACTTAATACATTACAAGGGAGAGTTTTTCTACAAGGTGTGGAATAAAACACCACTTAACCTGAAAATAAATTAGGAAAATGGCTTATTTATTTACATCCCCAATTCAAAATAGCATGTGTTCTGTACATGCTAAGTGATTATTAATGTCAGCACACTTTTAATGTAAGGAAACAGAAATAAGATATATAACCAAGAATACAGAAATAACTCTTCCTCTGTCATTACAAACCACAGAATTCTCTTTTATTTTGCCCCAATGTCTTTAATTGTAATAATATAAATTATTATATTGATACATATGTCCCTTTAAATCTAAAACAGGGACAAATTAGCTAACAGTTCTAAAATATGTTAAATATAAATACCACTGATTTACTTAAGTAATAAGCAGAGTTTAAATCCTTGATTTCCATTAGTAATTACTTATAACTATATGCTCTATTATATATGTGCCATTGTCTATGACAGCAACGTTTTCATTCCTCTGTGCTGTCTCCTTCAACTCTTTCCCATGTTATGTTTAAGAAAACAACAAGAAATAAAGCCAAAGAAAGCGGGAGCAGAATTTATGCAAATTGTTTCTAAATTTTGGCAAGAATCAACAAGATTGTGAAAGTACAAGGGGCAACAATCTTTTTGATTTCTAGTGGTAAAATTCTTATTGGCTCTGTAATGTGTAATTTACATTTTCATTCATTCATCTTTCCTTCAAGGAGGAAGCGATTTAGAAGACGTTACAGACAAGTTAACAGATAATTACCAGACATTGTGATAAGTGCTTTCATAGAGAGAAGCAAATTGAAGTGCTATTTAGTTTAGCAAATTGCTCTCATATATATCACATCATCTGATGCTCTAGGTAACACTCTTAAAGTAGGGAGGGTACCCCACTTCATCCTTTTACCCAAAGTATTCCCATTTTGCAGTTGAAAGAAATTGATGCAATGAGTTTGTTAGTGTTCCTGAAACCACATAATAAATTATTGCAATTGGTGTTTAAACCAGGCCTCCTGACAGCTAATCCCCTGGCCAACACAGTAGATAGAGCTTGTACGGGTTACTACTTCTTACTAATCTAGGCCTTCATATTTCTATCCCAGCAACTCAGAAATCTGGGTGTGTACTACATTTTGTGGTGGGAGGAAGAGTACTCTATATAGAAAATCTAGTTTAAAAAAACGAAAGAGGGTGTAATAAAACCAGTCATGGTACAATGGATAGATAAGAATGGGTAAAGAATATTCTCTTGAGGTCTAGTTAATAATACAAAGATCTTGGTTCAATACAGTTATTAAAGTGTGTTAGATGTAGTCATATGTTTATGAAGGCTTATAAAGCATATAGGAAAAAGAATGGAGAAATGACAGATTTAGTTCATATGAAACAAGAATACAAAAGTAAGTCTTAGAGTCAAAACTAATTGAACAACGTATCTGAAGGAATATGTTTTACAATGCTACAAAATAAGAATCAGGGCTCTATTATAGAAAAATCCATAATGCTTTCAAACAAATACCCAGCTGAATTAAAAGCAAAAGGGATATTATATATAATTAGTAGAAAATAGAATACAAATTTAGAGAGGAAATGTTAATTCAATGGTTGGCGTTCTTATAAATACTCTGCAGAAAGTATCTCAAGTTTATATTTTTAAATAACTCTTTTTTTTCATCTCTGGTAATTTTCAAACTAAAATGCCTTTGGGGAGGGGACTGAGGTTTAGGGATGGAATCTCCCAACTTTTGCTAAAACTTAATGTGTGTTTACTGATTTTTGGAGTTAAAGAAATTTTGATTTACTGAAATTCCCATTAATTTAATAAACTTGAAATTCTTTGCTGCATGCTCAGGAATCTGGGTGATTAAGCAGAACATTAGCCTGATTTGGGGTGATTTGATTATATAATACAGATATTAATTATCTTGAAGCTGCTTGTTATCCAAGAACTAAATTAGATGTTCTGATTGAAAATGTTTAAAGGCAAATTCAGAATAGAATGCGATTTTTAAAACAAAGTAAATAAAGATCTAGAACTTTTTTGGGTGTTCATTCGGTCCCATTTAATTCTCACACCAATGCTGTGAAGTAGTGTACTACTTAAGATTCTTATTAGAAAGCAACAGAAACAGATTATGGAAAATTTAACAGAAAGAGAACTTAACTGCAGATGCAGGGTAGCTCACAAAATCTGTAGATAACCAGGCTCAGAAAAGAGCATACACAAAAAGAGGTTGAGCAGGCACACCTTGTTCACTTCCCCAAACAAGGTATGTCTGGTGAGGCCGGGAGGCAGGAGATGGGGGGAATACTCTAAATCTCTAAATGCTGTCACTCAAAACTGGGACCCTCAGCTCCAGGCACTGCATTGCCAGCAGGAGACACTGGGCTCAAGGTTGGCCTCTCTGCCATTTTGCCTCTGCAAACTTAACTTGTCGGCCAGTGTCCCTGTGGCCAGAATGAAATTTCCATTTCCCACACCCTATTGCACTTCTTGGAAAATAGCTGCAATTAAAATCCTGGGTGGGTAGAGGTAACTGACTTAGCAAAATCATGCCCATGCCCTAAAAATAAAGAAAGAAGAGAAGGTGAATATTTTGTCTTTTTGGATCCTGACTCTCACCATTACTTACAAAGTTGAAAATCAAAATCAAAAGGAGGTATCTTGATATTAAGTAATACAAATTTCCTTTACAGATGCATATTTATTCATAAATTTATGGATGAAGAAACAGACTAAAATGGCTTAACCAAAGTCGTAAATCTAGTTAAGTGGAAGAACTAAGATTTGAAATGAAGTCTATTTGATTTCAGAGATTAGACACAATGTTTTTATGTAACAATTGGAGTTAAAAAGTAACAACTTTAAAATGGCATTAAAAATCCTAAAATACTGAAGGGATTTAGACCATTAAATCTTAAATACTTGAGAGTTATTGTACATAATGGTCTATGTGCAAAAATTCTACAGCAAAAACTATAAAGCATGGCTAAGAGAAATTTAACACCTAAATAAATAGAAAAATATATTATGTATATTAATTATTTCTACATCCAATTCAAGCAGATCAAAATCCCGAAAGTGTGCTTTATCTTTAGAAATTTACGTGCTGATTCTAAAATTTATGTGAGAATATTAAGGGTTTAAAATAACAATATTAATATTGACGTAATATTAAATCATCCAATTCATGGACATGGGATTTTTTCCATTTATTTAGGTCTATATTAATTTCTTAACAATGTTTTATAGTTTTCATTGTGCAAGTTTGCACTTCTTTTGTTAATTTCATTCCCAAATATTTTACTCTTTGTCATGGTATTTGAAATGGAATTTTCTTAATTTTATTTTCAAATTGTTCTTTGCTAAGGTATAGAAATGCAATTCATTTTTGCATATCACTCTTGTATCCTGCAAATTTGCTGGAATCATGTATTAGTTCTAAAAGGGCTATGCATGTATTACTTAGTATTTTCTATTTATCAGATACTTTTATCTGTGAATAGAGAGAGTTTTACTGTTTACTTTCTCAATCTGGATGCTTTTATTCATTTTTCTTGCCTGATTTCCTGGACTAGAATTCCATTACAATATTGAATAGAAGTGGTAAGAGTGAGCATAATTTTCTTGTTCCTAATCTTGGTGGGGAAGCATATAATCTTTCACCTTGAAATGTAATGTTAGTCATGAGCTTTTTGTTGTCGTCATTTATCAGATTGAGGAGGCTCTCTTTTATTCCTAGTATGTTGAACATTTTTATCATTAAAAGTAGACTTTGTGAAATGCTTTACTGAGTCTGTTGAGATGGCACAGTGTTTTGTCCTTTACTTTAAAATAAGGTATATTACATGGATTGCTCTTCAGATGATAAACCAATCTTATCTTCCTATGATAAATCATGGTGCATAATCTTTTAATATGTTGCCATATTCAGTTTATTAATATTTTGGTGAGGATTTTGGCATATATATTCATAAGGGATAGTGGTCTGTCATTTTTTTTTCTTCTGATATCTTAGTCTGGTTTTGGTGTCAGGCTAATGCTAGGATTATAGAATGAGTTTGGATTTGTTCCCTCTTCAAATTTTTGAAAGTGTTTGTGAAGGATTGGTATTAATTCTTTGTTTTTTTAGGCAAGAAGCCTTTCTTACATTTTATTGACAATCAGTAATATCAATGGTAGAAAAAGGTAGAAGCAAATAAGGGTGAGATGGTAAGTTCTATATGGAGATGCTCAGGGGAGAATGGGAAGAAATCTTTGGAAATTGACACTAGTGGACATAGTTACAAGAGGCCACATAACACCTTCGACAAAAATTGTCTTATCTTTCTTTCTGTGGTCAACTTATCAGCTTCTTCATTGCCTTTGATGTTCGATGACCAGGACCATACTTTCCCTGAATATCCATTCCTTGGGAAACTTGATCCAGCTTCTGAAAATCTTTTCTGTTGACTACATCTCTTCCAGAGGTTGTTTCCCATCCATTTTTTTCCAGATACCAATCCATTCTGTCACTTCCTTGATGACAAACTTGCTATCATTCCAGTGATGAGTTTAACCATGTTTTGGGTTTTTGCTGGTTCAATTGTTATGTGCGTTGCCTACAGTTCTGTGCTTTGGTTTGTCTGCTGTCCAGAAACCCTCTCACTTACATTTAAAGGATTGCCAGATCCCCAGTAAACTCCAAATCCTGCTGGTGCACCATCTCCTCTATTATTTTTTATAACCACCATCTACATAAACAGTTTAAGTGTGCTCTTGGCCTCTGCAAGAACCCTGTCTGCGTTGGTCCTGGGAGTTCATGTTGACCTTTTCCAATAGGATTGCTCAGCATCATCCAATAATCCAGGGTAGGGAGGGAGGTGGTGTCTATGGTCTCCCAAGATTAATTCTTTTTTAAAACTTTGGTAAAATTCTCCACTGAAGCCACATGGGTCTACGCTTTTCTTTGTGAAAAGTTTTAAACTACCATATATATATATATATTCACTTGTTATAGATCTATTTAGATTTTATATATTTTTTCTTGAGTCAGTTTGGATATTTGGCATCTTTTTAGTAATTTGTCCATTTTATCTGTTTTGCAGATATATTGTCATTTGTACATAGAATTCCCTTACAAACATTTTTATTTCTATATATTTGGTACTTACATCTTCTCTTTCATTTAAGATTTTAGAAATTTGAAACCTCTTTATTTTTTTTCTTGGTCAGTCTAGCCAAAGTTTTGTCAATTTTGTTGCTCTTCTCAAAAAGCCAACTTTTAGTTTCATTGATTTTCTCTTGTTATTGATTACATTTATTTCCACTCTATTATTTCCTTCCTTCTTTCCTTGGTTTTAGTGTGCTCTTCATTGTCTAATTTCTTGAGATGGAAGTTTGAGATTTTGAGGTGAAATTTTTCTTCCTTTTTAATATAGGCATTTACAGCCATAAATTTCTCTCACTGTCACCTTAGCTGCATCTAATGAATTTGTTATGTTTTATTTTCATTTTTATTCATGTCAAAATATGATCAAATTTCACTTGGATTTCTTTATCGATCCATTGTTTTTCCAGTGTTTTGCTTAATTTCTATATTCTTGAAAATTTCCCAGATTCCATTCTGTTTTTTATTTCCAGTTTCAATTCATTGTGGTTGGAAAATATACTTTGTATGTATTTATGCTTGTCTTATAGTCTAATATTAATATATACTGTATATATATATCTGTATGTATATACATTCTTATATTCTAGTGTGTGTGTATATTTTGTATGTAATTTTTAACCAAAGGAAATAAAGAATATATCTGAAGAAAAATGTATAAATAGAACTGAGAGAGAAGTAGATATAATTAAGAATTCTCATTTGAGACTATGTGCATTTTTTTCCCAACAGAATTCTTGTTTTAAAAAAAATGTTAATAAATACTTTACTTGATTGGTGTATGTTTCCCTAGAAGTTGAGTATACTAGAAACAAATCTCTGGTTAAAAATTGCTTAAAATTTACACGTGTGGCATGGTGAGGTTCATCCTCTGATAAATAGAATGATGTAAAACAGTAGCTTGAATTGACGGTTTAATAAATTCTGTTGCTACTTGACCAACTTAACTTTTTGGAAAACGATTTTCTAAAATGACTCGAGTAATACATGATTATTGTTCTTTTCAAATCACTTAAAAATTATTATTCTCTATTTTATTAAACAGAATCAACCTATCTCCCTAAAATATTCAGAGGGAAAATAGAATCATTTGATTAATCCAAAAATTATTCATAACTCCTTAAACAGAAGGGACTACTGTTAACAATTAAAATCTTTTTTTGGGCCCGGCTAGATAGCTCAGTGGATAAAGAGCTCGCTGGGAAACCACATGGGAGGCCCTGGGTTTGGTTCCCGGGGACCTCTCCTAGCGGGCAGACCGCCTTAAGAATGGCAAGCCGCCATGGGCGGGCCGGAGCCGCCGTGGGCAGGGCAAAAAGCTGCCACGGACAGGCAAAAGCCGCCACGGGCAGGGCAGGTCGCCTGCGAATCGAGCGCAGCCAGCCACCTGCGAACTGAAAAAGCCGGCCGTGACGGAAGCAGAAGCCGCCCACAAGCGGGGAAAGCCGCGCCTGCGCAGTGACCAAGTCTCGGCGCGTCCCCGCAACGGGGGGGAAGGGGAGATATGTAATAAAATAAATAAATCTTTAAAAAAATAAAAAATAAAAAATAAAATCTTTTTTTCTGTCTCCATATTAATAGGTTTATACCTAGAGATACACACATGTATGTGTGTGTATAAACTTACACATCACAAGAGTATATGGTTCTCATTATTTTGTAAAAAGTTTTTATCATTTAATAACCTATCTTATATTTTGAAATATTTGTAATGCACATATTGTCCTAGCATAACAATTATTTTTCCCTGGGCTTTCTTGCAATAATCCTGTGTAATAATTTTCTCCAAAATTGGGTGGAATATATATTTGGCCCTCATTTGATTTTACTACCTCATTTTGGTTGTCTAGAAACATCTTAGGGTATGTAAAGTGGGTATTGCGAAATGTCTTTCAATCATTTAATAGTCTAAAGGGAAAGAAAAGTTAGAGTGCAACTTCAAGACAGTCAATATATACACAGTTCCTGCAATATTTTATCAGAAAAAGTATGGGATGGTAAAATACTCTTCCTTGGCTATAAATTACGTGGTGGCTTAAAGCCTCAGAGATTTGAAAAAATGTATGAGCTTAGAGCATGTTTATTGTGAAACTATTGAAAGCAAAGTGTTCTATTTCATTAACCAAAACTTTGGTGCATTAACTTTTTTCCTTCAATTTGTTGTTCTTTACCATTAACTTGCCTACTAAATAAATGAAATGGCCCTTTAAAAAATAATCTTTGTTGGACTTTACAATCTTAAATTAGTTCAGTTTTCTTAGAACTGGCTGAGCTCATTTCAGTTACAGTTTTTTTCTCCCATAAAATAGACATAACTTAGGGTACTAGCAACCAGGGATTTATCAGGTGAAATTTCATATCCATCAGAACTATTTTCTAATTTTTCCAGGAAAAAATAAAACAATCGTATGATTTTTGAAACATACCCATCAATCTCATAATGAATATACATATAATGCAATTTTAAGTTTTATATATATTACACTAAAATTGCTTTTATATTTCCCTTCTGATCATTTTTATCAGGTTGAATTATTTTCACTATTACTAAATAAATTGGTATACTCTCATCCCAACTAGTTCAAATGGACATTTAAACAATTAAATTGTGTCTTGTATATTTTTATATCGAATAAAGATTATTCATTCAAAATTCAGCACATAACCTGACTGTGATTCAGTTTTCTTTACTTTTATTCATAGAATTTTCCCCTCAGGGCCTGCTATTGTGTTGCGTATTTGTTTTCTTATTTTCTTTCAACTTCCCTCACTAGAAGAAAAGCAGCATGAGTTCAGGGGTTTTGACTACCTTAATCACCACTATACTCTAGCACTAAGAATAGTGCTGGTATATATAGGGATGATTGAACGAATGAATGAATGAATGAATTACATATAGAGACCTGAGTAGATCTAGACCTGAGATTACAGAAATAACATGAAAGCTTGTTTGGCATCATCTAATTTTGATCTAGAAATTCTAGTTAAAATTCTGTCCTATATAAATTTATGGCTTCTGTTTATGTACCATATATCAATTAGTTCTCTGAAGCAAGCTCAATCTAAAGAAATCTTGTCATCTTAAAATACATATTAATTAGGGAGGGGGAGGATATTTGCCTTTTTCTATGTATAGAATGCTCATTTAGTATTTTTTAATGTATTTGAAAATAAGGGTACTTAGATATTTGGACAGTGTTGCTTAGAAAAAAATAAGTTTGGGTAATTAACACCAACTGCTTTTACCTAAGCAAAAAAATTAAAATGTTGACTTTTCTAAAAATTGTAACACTAGGATTGTGATATGAGGAATATAAGGCATAAACCTCGACTCATTTATAGTGAAAATAAAATTTCAGCTGCTATCAATTGCTCTTTATCAAATTTTAATTATATTTCTTGAAGCTGCATGTTCTTTGATCTTGGTAAATTAACCAATGCATTGTTTTTTTTTAAAAAAGAACTTGATTTTTAGTTAATAATTGTGTCAATATTAAGTAAGATGCCATATGCTCTACCTTCTTAGCTTGTTAAAGATAATGGATAATTCTATAACATGATGTTAGGAGAAAGAATTTTCATACCTCTTAATGTGTCATAGAAATTCCTCAGAGTTGTAATTTGTAAATTTCTTTTAAACTGTTCATGGACACATGATCAAAGCAAAAAGCA
>PVKH010014461.1:0-16476 GCA_004027955.1 Chaetophractus vellerosus
TGTTTTAGCTATTCTAATTCCTTTCCTTTCCACATACATTTTAGAATAACCTTAACTATATCTACAAAGAATTCTGTTGGGATTTTGATAGGAATTTTGATAAAATAGTATATCAACTTGGGGAGAATTGAAATTTTTATTATGTTCTATCTTCTGATCCATAAACACAGTATGTCTCTCTATTAGATCTTATTTTTTCAAACTCTTTCACCAACTTTGTGCAACTTTCAGCATAAAAACCCTGAACGTGTTTTGTTAGCATTACACTTAAGTATTTTTTTTTTTAGCGAGTGTAGATGGTATTATATATTTAATTTTGGTGTTCACATGTTCGTTACTATTATAAGAAATAGAATTGCTTTGCTTTTTGTTATTTAGATCTTATATCCTGAAACCCTCCTGAACTCACTTATTATTTCTAGGAGTTTTTGTTTGTTTGTTTTAGATATCTTGGGATTTTCAACATAGATAATTTTGTCATCATCAAATAAGGACCATTTATCTTTCCTTTCAATCTACAACCTTTTTATTTCCATTACCTGACTTACTGCATTGACTGGAACTTACAGCCTTATGTTGAATAAGAGTATTGGGAACAGGTGAGAAGTAGAAAGTGTTCCATCCTCTTCTCTTTTCTGGAAAAAACTGCATAAAATTGGTGTTAGTTCTTCATTAAATGCTTGATAGAATTCTCCAGTGAATTGATCTGGAACTGAAGATTTCTTCTTTTTGGAGTTTTTAAATTACAAATTTAATTTTATTAATACTTATAAACCTATTAAAAGTGTCAATTTCATATTGGGCGAATTATGATAGTTCATGTTTTTCAAGGAATTGGTCCATTTCATAAAAGTGAAATTTATGCATGTGGGGTTGTTCCAACTATTACCTTATTATGCTTTTCATCTCTAGAGTCTTTAGAAATATCCCTGCTTCACTCCTGATATTATTAATTTGTATAGCTCCCTACAGTGTTTTGAAGCTGATGTACCCCCAGGAAAACATGTTCTTAAGCATTATCTATTCTTATTATAGACAGGAAATGGTAAAGGGACATAAAAGGAGATAAGCATTGCTTTTTGTTAAATATTTTCTATAGATTCATTTAGAACCACCACATTATACAATATTAGAGGTTTTGCTTCAACTCTTAAACAGAATTTGGAGTGCTTGAGAGAAAAGGAAAGCATATTTTATTTACCCACGATTTTGCCTACTGTGTTTTTCTTCCTCCCTGATATTCTAAGATTTCTTCTTTTATTGTTTCCTTTTGTTTAGGGAACTTCCTTTAGTCTTTTTTTAGGGACTGATGACAACAAATTATCTTACTTTTCTTTCAACTTACATATCCTGATTTACTTTATTTCCTAAAAGATATTTTCAGTGGGTATAAGATTGTGAATTCACAGCTCTTTACTTTCAGCACTTGAAAAATACTGTGCTATTTCCTTCTGGCCTCCATGGTTTCTGGTGAGAAATCCACTGTTATTCAAATTGTTTTTTTCTCCTATATATCAGGTGTTGTTTTCCTCTGGCTGCCTTCAAAACCTTTTTCTTTGCCCTTTATTTTCAGAAGTGTAATTATGATGTATCAGTGTGGATCTCTTTGGGTTTATCCTGTTTGAGGTTTGCTCGGCTTCTTGAACCTGCAGGTACATATCTCTTGACAAATTTGGGACACTTTCAGTTATTATTTCTTTGAGAACTTTTGCAGCACCATTCTTTTTCCTCTCCTTCAGGGACTCCAGTGACATTCAGGGAATGTTAGATCCTGTGTTATACTCTCACAGGTCCCTTAGCCTTTGTTGTTTTTTTGTTTTCTTTTGTTTGTTTGTTTGTTTTTGCCATTCTATTTTTTCTCTGTTGTTCAGGTCGACTAATTTCTATTGTTTTATCCCCCAGTTCACTGATAATTTCTTCTCTTCCCTCTATTCTGCCATAAATTCTATCCACTGAGCTTTTGATTCTTGTTATCCTTTTTTTTCAGTTCTAAAATTTCCATTTGGTTTTTCTTTATATCTCCTTAATTTGCTGAAACTTTCTTTAGTTCATAAAGCTTTCTGTTTTGTTTTGGTTTTTTTTTCATTTGTTTCAAGTGTATTTATAATTGCTTTTTAAAGCATTGTGATCATGGCTGCTTTAAAATCTTTGTCAGGTAATTTTAATGTTTCTCTCATCCTGTTATTGGCATCTATTGTCTCTTCTCAGTTTAGGATATCCCTGGTTCTTAGTAAGATGAATGATTTTTATTGAAACCTGGGTATTTTTGTATTATATTATGAGACTTGGGACTTGTTTAAACCTGTTTTAGCTGTCTTTTTCTGATACCCCTCTGGCAGAGGAAGAGGATATTCCCCATTGTCACTGCTAGCTGGCAGAGGATACATGTTGACATGTGAAGAAGGAGGACTCCTTGTTTTTGTGGGACAGCAGAACTTCTGGCTTCCTTCATCATCTGCACTAACACTTCACTGGGGTCGGCCTCATTACCACTGGGCAGTGGTGAAAGACCTGACTCTCCCCAGGCTTCCACTGACACCACCTCAGCATGAAGGGGCAAGGGCGCCTCCTAAGCTGCGAGGGGTGGTAGTCCAGGCTCCTCGTGTACTCCCCAATAAGACCCCTGGGGTAGGGGAAGGGCAGGTATTACTACTGTCCTGTGGGGACCAAAGTGCTGTTTTCCTGCATGGCTTTCTTTGATACCACCCTGGAGCAGGTGTTGGTATGCCTTGTTAGAGCTTCACAAACCTGGAAACAGTTCCCTATTTGGCCATTGTTGGCATGGATGTGGCATGGCCACAGTTTTTTCTATGGTGTTTGCTTGGGGGAGAGCAGTTATTGTCTAAAAGTTTTCTGAATTACTAGGCTTCCCTTTTTTGGTCCTTTGGGTAGAGAGGGCAGGCTTTAGGGGTGACTTTTTTGCCTGTTCCGATTAGAGTTTCCAGGTTGCCATCTTCTTCAGCTCCAAATATGAGATAGTAAGTAAAAAGAAAATCCAGAAAACTAACTACTGTCTTCCTTCTAGTCCTTTAGTCCTCACTCATCTGCCCTCTTCTTTTCACTCTTGAGAGTCTTCTTACATTTATTTTATATGCAATATTCATGGGTTTGGTTTTTTGTTATTGTACTTAGCAGAAGTTAGGAAAAAGTATGTATACTCTATATTGCTGAAAGCATAATTCTTTCTCACACATTTTTATGTTTATCTCTAAGCATTTTTACTAAATTGTAAATATATTTTTTCTTGTTATTAGAAGTTTTAAAATATTAAATGTCTCATAGTGTGAAAATGAGGAATTACTATAATTGGAATAAATATTTAATGCTATCATTATGTCAATATGTTTTTTAATGTTGTTTTTATCATCAGTCTTTTTAATTCCTTTTCTTTGATATTTTCACAAAGACTCTCGGTTGTTCTGACACATTTGTAGTGATTTTTCTATGATAATGGTGACCTCAATCTAATAATACAAGGCGTCTATTTCTTTTGCATTCTCTACATTTTATATAATGGATACTATTGTATTTTGTATGGTCAGTTATTAGAGAATTAGTTAAAATACCACAGAAATATCTATTTCTTCCTAACACATGCATTTGGATGTGGTTTTCCCTGCAACTCTTTAGTTACCAAGTGAATTTGGCAAGTCCCTGCTTTCAGTTTTTGGGGGTATATACCTCAAAGTGGGACTGCCAGATCATATGGCAGTTCTATGTTTAACTTTTTGACGTACTGTCAAACTGTTTTCCATAGCAGCTTCACCACTTTACACTCCCACTAGCATTATATTTGGGTTTCTATTTCGCAGCATCCTTACCAACACTTTTATTTTCTGTTTTTTATATAATAGCAGTGATGGTTAGGTTCACGTGTCAGCTTGGCACAGGTTATAGTGTCCAGTTATTTGGTCAAGCAAGCACTGGGCTGATTGCTACTGTGAGGGCATTTCATGGATTTAAATCATTAGTCAGTTGATTGCATCTGTGGCCGATTACATATACAATTAACAAAGGAAATTGCCTCTAGCTATGAGAGAAGTCTCATCCAATCAGCTGAAGGCTTAAAGGGAGACCTGCCAATTTCCACACTTAAAAAGAAGAATTTCTATCTCTATGTCAGCCAGTCAGATTCTCCTGGCAGATTCATTCAAAGTGTTCCCAACTTGCATCTTGCCTTATGGAATTTATACTTGACTATCCCCACAATCATGAGTCAATTCTTCTAATAAATCCTAATGAGTTTGAGGCAGGATCTCATTGCATTTTTATTTGCATTACTGAATTCAGAGCGTCTCTATAGGAGACAAAATTGCCTTTTGATATGCCAAGCTACATGCTTCAAGGAAATACACAGAATTCAGGGAAAGAGATGTTCCTTGACTAGTTATTACTTGAAGCTTCAGAAGCTTCCTGGAAAACAATATTCAGATTTATCCCTTTGGTGCGTAGAGATATTTATATTCTCAGGGCAATACAATAATGATGTTTGGATTGACTAAAAGATACACCATCCTTTGTAAAGTAGAAAAGGGACTATTGTGGAGAGAAACGTTATACATTCTTGGGCTTATCAATTTTGAGAAGGTATAAATATGGACAATGAGAATATGGAATTAATTTCCCTTATAACTGCCTTTGACTGTGGACCTGAAGCATATGCATATCCAAGTTTGAAGATCATAGTTCTAAATAAAGTTTGCTTATTTAAAATTACTGCCTAAAATGCAGGGTATTGGTGGTGGGGTGTTATATAGAAGCTGTGTATGATGTCACTCATGTTTGTTTTGTAATTTCACAACTTTTCCTATATACTTATTATTTATGTGTGTTCATATATGAATGATACACCTCAATAAAATTTTTTTAAATGGAAAAAAAATCCTTCCCAGACTTTCAGACCAGAGGATAACTAGAGGCAGATGTCTTTCTCTGACCATGTTTAGAATTCGTCTTGAGTAGTGATCAGGAACGAGTTGTAATGCATGAAATGTGTCTCATGATTTCATTTAGGCGCAGAGCTTGAGTTTCGTGTCTAGATATTAAAGGAAAATCTTCCTAAAAAGAAAACTGGCAGTTTTCTTTAATAACGTACTTATAACTAAAGGAGAAATTACCTGTAGAACTTTAGGAAAAGTTCTCATCCTCACCTTTGCTCCTTGTTTCTGTCAAACGTTTATAGGCACTTACTTGGCTGGGGAGAGGTGAGTTGTTTCCAGGCTCTAGAACACCTTTTGTCATGTAATTAATAGTGGTTCACAATGTGGTTCTAATTATGGTCCTTTAGGGAGCTTTGTTAAACTCCCAATGCCCAGACTCCCTTTATACTCCAATTAAATCATCTTCTCTAGGCCTGGGACCAGGTGTATGTATTTTTATACCTCTCAAATGTTTTGAATGTACATCCAGGAATGAGAAGTGATGAACTAGATTTCAAATTCACTTGATCCTAATAAACCAAATTTTCTCCTCCCTTTGCAGAGAGGAGTATGTGGCCCCCCAGGATTGACCTTAGATGCAGGCAATAGAGACCCCTTTCCTAATTTAGATACCCCCTTCTCTGGTCCTTCTCTGGCCATGCTCCTCTCTATTGGTGTAAGGAAGCAATCAGGTCAGGGGACATGACTTATGGAAGACCATGACCCCATCCTTCACCATGTGCCAAGTATTTAAGACTTTGGAATTGCCCATCCAAATGGCTCTAAGCCTCTTCCTGGGTTCTGTGGGGACCTCTTTCCTGGACATGTTCTTCTGATGGCAGAAAACAGTAGTGCTGAGTCCCCTCAAGGCTGGCTAAAATGTGGTCATTTGTAGGGAAAGGTATATGGGTAGAGTTTGCACCTTGGGGTTAGGTGTCTATAGCAATTAGTGCAAATCCCTGTGCAATGAGATGCATGCTGGAGCTGGAGGGAGGAAGAGAAAAGGGTGAGCCTTAGGTGGGAGGTAGGGGAGGCAGAAGTCACAGGCTCACTCTGAGTGCTGGCAAGTTCAGATATAGCCCTTTGAGGGTCCCAGAAAATCCAAATCAAGACCTGGCCTTCCCATTTCTGTGAAAGTATACTTGTTAAGAAAGGAGGATGGGATATGTTTAATTTATCATTTTGTTATATTGATTTATAATATGTAAATATCTAAAAATATACTGTCTAGATCTCCATTTGCACTCTTTGCTGAACCCCAAAAATGTTAGGGTTGAACCTATGACTGCCCCTACTCCAACAATGGACCAGGAGCCTATTTCTGTGTATCTGTGTCCTGTGCTTGGAAGGTGGAGGACAGGAGGGTTGACGAATGCCTTCCTCCTACACAATTCATAGGGACTCTGCCCAGCTGGGACCTAACTCCTTATTCTCCTCATCAGCTTCTTGTTGTTCTTAGTTGTGAGCTGTATCTGCCCTTGCAGGGTCTCATATATTGTTGTGTGCTAGAGTGTAAAAGATAGGTTTTGCTGACAGACAGATATGATTTCTAGTCCTGGTTGTGCCACTTACCATTTGTGAGACCTTAGGTGACAGTCTTGACCTTTCCAAACCTCATTTTCATCACCTGTAAATCAGAGCTAGCCATCCCTCCCTGGCTCAGTTAGAGGGAGGCGTCAATGAGGAAACAAGGTCACGTGTAAAGCCCCTGGCACAGTGCCTAGCAGCAGCAGAGACTCAATAAGAACTGCTTCCCTTTCTCAACTAAGGTCAATTTATTTAAAAATAACAGCTTCCTTTTGCTCCCCTCCCCTCATTTATATTTTCTGGATCGAATAACTGGATTATTTCCAGTTTTCTTCTTGTGATGCATTTTCCAACTCTTCTCAGTTCTCTGTGTGTGTGTGTTTGTGTGTGTGTATGAATGTGTTCTTCATCTATCAAAATAACAACTAGCCTGCCATCAGGAGGCCATGCACTTTGAGTTTTTTCTGAGGAGAAGGCTGTTCATCTTTCTCCATCTGCCAGTATCTCTTCTTCCCCACACACCTACCACTTGGTCTAGCTTTTCTACAATGAGAATGGTAGAATTGATTGAGAATGCTGGTGAATTGAGGCTGGATTGACACTAGTCTAGCGAGGTTAGCCATGCCCTATTCCTTCCTGCTTTTAGCAAGTCACAGCTGTAAGCCCCTTGTTCTTTCTCCTTTCCTGAGTGTCTTGGGCCACATATAGTAAGTGCTTAATAAATACTTGCCAGGTGAAAGAATAAATAAATGATAAATCATATAACCAGGAGCTGAAACCTTGTGCTTGTTGGCTCATTTTATATCCATTAACAGGCAAGCCATGTATGCACTTGAGGAATATTTGGGTAAATTGTAAGAATAAATGAAAGAGTGACAAAATGGAAAATTGGTGAAGAACTGTCTATGGGATGGATGAAATACTGCAAGGAGTAGGTTCCTATATGTCTCTTTTCCATGCACTGGTGGATTAACCTTTTACTCTTTCAATTTCCTGATCAGTGAAATAGACCCCCGGTATCTGCTCAAGCAGGGAAAAATGTTTAATAAAGCCAGGTGCTCTAGTTGAGTGCTGTGAATTATTGGGGAATTGCTCTCAATACACGTTATCAATCAGCAGGACCTGATAGTGCATTTACTAGTTCTTAAAAAGAAGAGATATCTTTTCCTTATTATTAGAAAAATTCCTTAGCCATCCAGCACTGGTGTTTGCCTTTGTCTGGGGCTTAATATTGCCTTAGCATTTCAGCTCCTGCAGATACATGGATTGAATGATATTGGCTCTAAATAAGGATAAGGACCCATCACAATTGAGGTGGAAAACCAGGCTGCTTAGGTGCATACTAAGACTGGGAGTTACCCTACAGCCCTAACTGAAAAAGGGTGCTGATCTCCTGGCATATGCACAGGCACAGACACTTTATCCCTGATAAGCCCCATAAACCTCAAATAAAGCACTAGGGAGCTGACAGGCCATGGCTCAGAATAGGAAATGGAGAGCAGGTTCTTATAAAAATAAAGCATTAGTGGAAAGAGTTCCGGACAATATATTGGTCAGAGTACCAGTGAAGATACTGTTACAAAGAAACCAACCCTAAAACATGTGACAACCCAAAAGTAAGTGAGAGCTCTAGGGCTGAGAGAAGTCTATGCTCAAGGGACCTAAGCTAGCAGATCTCATATGCTGTCCTCAACATGTAGCTTCACTTCCAAATTCAGCAGCTGTTAATGTTGCTGTAGTTTCCCAGCCTGTGGAAATGGAGAAAAGGGACATCCTGGGCAAGCTTTGTCTTTAAGAACATGGCCCTGAAATGGCACACACAGGACCTCAACTCATATCTCATTGACCTAAACTTGGTCACATAGCCACGCCTAGCTGCAAGGGAAGCAGGGAAACATAACCTCCAGTTAGGAGGCTGGCCCTATGCTCTGATAAAATGCATAAAAGGGAAAAAGGAGAGTTTAACTAGGAGGGGGCAATTTAGCATCTCTGCCACAGCGGATCAATGGTAGGGGCAGGTGTGTTTAATTTTACTAAATGCTTTGTGTATGCTAACAGTTAGAACATTTTGGCTACAAATAATGAAGGAAAGAAAAGACAATACATTTAAAGCCACAAGGTGAAACCATAGAAATTAAAAGGCAGGAAGGAGTATACAAGATTGAACCTCACACAGATTGTACAGGGGATGCTTCCATGTTTAAGGACCCTCAAGGAATCCGTGCAATCGGAGCCTGCAGATCTTCCACCTCATACTCTCTTACTAAAGTGTCGTGGCTACATCTGCATGTATGCTTTTTCCATCCCAGCTACTCAAGGACTTTCTCTTCTTATTCCTGTTCACCCTCTTCATTTTCACTCTTATATAAACCGCCATGGTCCTTACTCTGCTTCTTAACAACACTGTGACTTTTTCTTCCACTGCCAACTAACATGGTCTTTCGTTGTTTTGAATCAAGTTCTGGGTCACTGGGGTTAGTCCCTTCAGCAGTGTTCCTTAGAAAGGAGGTGGGGTGGCAGGTATAGAGGCATCTCTCATATACTAGCTCCCTGTGACTCAAAGTGAGAACCAAAGACAGACAACATCAGCATCATGTGGGAGTTTGTTAGAAATTCAGAATCTCAGACCCAGAAATTCAAAATCAGAATTTATATGCACATTACAATTTGAGAAGCATCACCCTAAAGATCTCCAAAAAAGGTTGCGCCATCAAGGCACTTGCTACTACCCTACATAGGTTTCCTGGGTCCTGGCCCTACCTCAGCCACTTTAATTTTTAGTGCATAGCAATGTCCCAGGTCCACTACAACACTTAGTAAATATTTATTGAATGAATGATAAAAACTGGGTGAAAGTGTTCCATGTCTAAGATGGCAATACCCACTTTTCAAAAATATTGTAAAGACTATATGATTTATTAAATATTCTTTAAAAAGCATTTTGAAATTATGACTGCATCAGTCAGGGTCCAGCCAGGATATGAAAACATAGTTTATTGGAACAGGGAAAATTTAAGGTAAAAAATTATTATCTATAAAAGGGGAGTAACTCTAAAGGTTTAAAGAGAATTCTGAAGAATACGTTAGGGCTGAAGGAGAGTATGCAAGAAAGGAACCAACTTCAAGGGTGGTCTCCCTAAAGCTAGAATCCAGACTTGACTGGGAAAGGTGAGATTGCATTCCACTGGGTGGTAGAGAAATTTTCTGAGTTGCCCTAGGTCAGAGCTAGTCCACAGTGGCTGGGTGGAATATACCTCCTCTGGGGAGCAGATGAGTCAAAGATGGTGGGTGGAGCACCCAGAGGAAGTCAAAGTGCCAGGAGCCTATTGGCTGTCCAAGCCACATAAGAGCTAGAGTGTATTGTCTCCACAAGAGGGCTGCAGTGACATACTGGAGTCCAGGCTATGAGGTCACCAAAGGAAAGTGCATACCACCAGATGTCCCCACACATGTGCCACCAGTAGCCCTGCAGTAGGAGCCAAAAGATGAGAAACCAGAACCCAGAACCAGAAAGAAAAGCTCCTTCCTTCTTCAATGCCCCTCCAGCACCCTCTACTGACATAGCTTAGCATCAAGCCTGTTGCAAAGCAGAAATGCTAGAGGGTTCACTCTGCCCACTATTGCAAAAGAAGTAAGGAAAGGTGGGTTTGGGAGTTAGGCAGCAATAGACTGATAACTAACATATGCATTATGCAAATATAAAGTATTTTTCTCAATGTCAAGTATTGTTTCTGAGAATGAGATTTTTTTTCAAATGTGGAGTTCTTAATGCCTTACCAAATATATGGAATTAAGTCTCTCCAGCCTTTCTCTAATTACCACATACACACTGCTTTTGTCCACCTAGACTTTCTCATAATATTCTTTTAGAGGGAGGAGGTAAATA
The DNA here is from genome assembly GCA_004027955.1 of Chaetophractus vellerosus. Classification (NCBI taxonomy): domain Eukaryota; kingdom Metazoa; phylum Chordata; class Mammalia; order Cingulata; family Chlamyphoridae; genus Chaetophractus; species Chaetophractus vellerosus. The sequence continues at coordinate 10,333 of PVKH010014461.1, forward strand.
TTGAAAGAGGAAGTTGTTCACACAAATGTGAACTGAGCAAATCGTGACAATAGTGCTGCCCTCTCTGTGTTCTTGTGGTGTGACTCCTACAGCTTTCCTAGGGCCACTCTCTGGACTTTAGATTGCTAAGGCCCCTTCCTCTGGGGCCATGCTCCTCGGGCTGTTCTTCCTGGGCTCTGCACCATTTCTGCCATAACTGCACTCAAATACACAGTCTTAGACCTTCCCACACTTGCCTGCAGTTTTAATGACAAACTCTGCCCAAAGGACTCACAAATACATTCCTCCAGCCAGTTAGCTTTTCTGAGCTCCTGTACAATTGTCTCCTTGATGCTGAGCTTGAATGGCTCAAGGCCACCTCACACTCAACACACCCAGATCAAACTCGTTCACCACGAGTCTGCTGCTCTTTTTCAAAGAATGGCATCTTGGGTTTACAATAACTTTCCCTCTCTTCACCTTTACCTCCTGTATTGTTTCCATTACAAAGTACCTGGATCTTGCACTCTAAAGATCTCTTAAATTTGTTTACTTTTCTTTATCTTCTCCCTACTGATTTTTTTAAAGGAGGTAGTGGGGACTTAACCCAGGACCTCATTTATGGGAAGCAAGACTCAACCACTGAGCTATACTCACTTCCCTCTCTATTGACCTTGATTAGAACAACCCGAATTTTCTCATTTTTACAGATGAAGAAAGTGAGGCCCAGTAAAGGGAAACTAGTGGAAGAACTCAGTTCCCCTCTTCTGACTCCATGCTTAGTCTTCGTTTACTGTAGCAGAGCTATCACCCATCTTTTTTTCTTTCTTTCTTCCAGTCATCATTGTTTTTGACAAATTAAAAACAAACCAAGACCATAACATACTGTATTAAAAAAAAGAACCATCTCCTTAGTTTCCTCTTTGATAAATCCAGATTCTATGGATGACATTTTTCTTTTAATGGACCTTATCTGTGCTATGAGGGAAGGTAAACTTGAGAGCCTGCCTTCTGTTCAATGCTGCTTCAGTCAAGTAAGTTTAATTTAATGCAATAAACATTCTTCAATAGCAGCCTGATGCTGTTGGTAATATTTAATCTGCCAAAATGCATTGTACATTGTCATTTGGATGCAAAGTAATTTATGGCTATAACTCTCTATGCATTTACATGAATAAATCACTTGATGTTTATAAGAGGATATTATTGTGGCTTAATTTTTACTTAACTTTTTAAAAATTAATACAACTTCACATTCACATACATTTTAGATGAACCTTGCAATTAAAAAGTAAGAGATGGCGTGCTTGTGTAGGGGGGGTATGAGCAGGGAGAGAAAGAGAGACAGAGAGAGAGAGAGAGAGAGAGAGAGAATGTGCTGTGTAAGGCATCTCTGGAAAGATCTTAAATCATAGCAAATCATCAACTTATGTTCTATGAACTTGTGCCTTACTTTTTAAAATAACCAAGTCATTCAAAACAAATTATGTCAAGTGAGATGGATGAAAAAACTGTTTTTTGTCAATTGAGAGTTTAATAATAATAACAACAATAAATCCACAAAAAAAGGTTATTTTTAAAGAGCTACCCAAAAGGAAATTATTCCAAAAACATTAAGTGTTGACAATGTCACACAAAAAAGTGTACTGTCCTTCGGTGTGATTTCTTTGAAGGAAACAATGCTGATTTGCATTTGTATGTTCTGTATATTTATTAGGAAACCAGTCTAATTAATTTTAGCATGTCATTGACAGATGCACATTCGTTTTGTTTATACGTTTATATATTCATTAAGTGAGAGAAAGAAATGATGATAATACTAACATTAAACACTTACTATGAGCTGTCATCATGTTCAGTGCTTTGAATCTCTTCTCTCATTTTTTCTAACGGGTGAGACCATAAAATGATGGTGTATTAGTCAGCCAAAGGGGTGCTGATGCAAAAATACCAGAAATCTGTTGGCTTTTTTAAAGGGTATTTATTTTGGGTTAGAAGCTTACTGTTACCAGCCCATAAAGCATAAGTTACCTCCCTCACCAAAGTCTGCTGCCACGTGTTGGGGCAAGATGGCTGCTGATGTCTGCAAGGTTTCAGGCTTCTTGGGTTCCTCTCTTCCCAGGGCTCCATTTCTCTCCAGGCTCAGCTGCTGTGCTCTCTCCACAAGGCCAGCTGTATACTATCAGGCAAACAGCTCTGTCTCTCTCCCTGGGGTTTCTGTCCTGGGTTACTGTGTTCTTCTCCTGTGTGTTCACTTCCTGGGCTCTAGTTCAAAACTCAGCATCAGAACTCCATCTCACTCCTCTGCTATGTCATATAGTTTTATCTGTGAGTCCCTGCCCCCTTGGGCTGACGTGGCCCAGTCAAAGCCCTAATCATGATTTAATCATGCCCAGGTACAGACCAGTTTACAAACATAATCCAATATTGTTTTTGTCAGCCACAGGGATGCCTTTTGTAATATACCAACAATTGGTCGGTCTTTATAAAGGGTATTTATTTGGGGTAGAAGCTTACAGTTACCAGGCCACAAAGCATATCTTCCCTCACCAAAGTCCACGTGTTGGAGCGAGACAGCTGCCAACGTCTCCAATGTTCAGGCTTCTGGGTTCCTCTGTTCCCGGGGCTACATTTCTCTCCGGGCTTAGCTTCTGTTTCCTCCACAAGTTCAGCTGTAGACCATGAGGCTTTCTATGCGTTGTGTCTCTCCACAAGGCCAGCTGTATACTATCAGGCGAACGGCTCACTCCAACATCAGAACTGCTCCTCAAATCTGCTTCTCTCCAATTCTGCTTCTCCCAATTTCTGTCTTGCTTTTTAAACTTGAGATCACACCCACCGAGGGGTGGGGCTTAACACCCTACTCACTGCAGCCCAGTCAACGCCCTAATCATAAACCAGTCATGCCCAGATGAACAGATGAGTTTACAGGCATAATCCAATTTATATTTTTGGAATTCATAATTACATAAAACTCAAACCATTACAAATATCTATTTTTGGAATTCCTAAACAATGCCAAACTGCTACAAATGGAATTATAATTTTTTGTTGACAGAGCAGTTTTGATGATTTGGAAGGTGTTGTGGTTTGAACGGTGTACCCCAAAAGATATGTCCACCTGAATGCTCAGAATGTCATCTTATTTGGAATAATGGCCTTGTAGATATAATTAAGATAAAGTTCTCAAGATGGTCTGATCCTGGATTAGAGTGGGACCTAAGTCCAATAACTGGTGATCTTATAAAAGAAAGGAGAGGGAGACTTGAAGCAGATACAAACAAGGGAGAAGGATATAGAAGATGGAGATGGGTCTCCAAGCTAGCCAAGGATTGCCTACAGCCCCCTAAAGCAAGGAGAGAAACATGGGATAGATTCTCCTTTAGAACTTCCAGAAGGAATCACCCTTGCTGACACCCTGACTTTGGACTTCTGCCCTCCAGAGTTGTGAAAGAAATCATTTTTGTTATTTAAAGACACTAAATTCATGGTAATTTATTATGGTATCCCTAGGAAACTAATATAGAAGGCTTATTTAAATCTGTGAAGAGCAGTCTTAATGAAGTATAATTTTAATACTTTGAATGATTGTACTGAGAGTTAAATTGGACCAAAAATATGTGGTCAAGAAGAGATCTTTAGAAGACTATCTTAAGGAACAGATTTTCATTTTCAATGAGCACCACAATGAATCAGAGTACCTCCAAAGTGCTTGAAAATTGTGTACCTGTCTTTCCCACGTTAGTTTGCTTTGTAGACCCTTCTCATAGACAGCAAAAAGGTGAACCTCAGCTCAGTCATTTTAATTTAGTGACAACTGAATTCATATATTTTAAAGGCTTTTTTGATGTCTTCCCTATCACAAATAGGACAATCTGTTTTCCCAGTTATTTGCTTTATCTCACACATTTAAAAGATATGTAAGAAATAGCCTTAAAAATCTTGTCAGCACTTTTCAAAGTGAGTTTTCCCACAGCAATAGTTCCTTTACATGTTAGGGTGTTAGTAACACATTGCCCCAAAACATAGTATTTTTATACAACAAAATTTATCATCTCATAGTATCTGCATCAGGAATCCTAGTATGTCTTACCTGGATCCTCTGACTAAAGTTTTCTCACAAGGCTGTAATCAAGGTGTCAGCTGGGACTGCAGGAGTCTTTTATTAGTATTTTATTTTACTTTATTTTTTTATGACTGATTTATTTTTTTAATTATCAATTTCTAAAATTTATTTTTAAAAAAGCTTTAGATTGTGTAACTGTTACATCAAAACCATAGGGGATTCCCACTTACCTCACCGTCTCCTCTTCCCACACTTTCCCCCATGAACAACATCTTTCCTTAGTGTGGTACATTTGTTACAATTGATGAACACATATTGAAGCATTGCTATTAAGCACGGTCTATAGTTTACATTATGGTCTGCACTTTGCACCGCACAATTTAGTAGGTTTGACAAAATGTATAATGGCCTGTATCCGTAATTGTAATGTCATGCAGAACAATTCCAATGTCCCAAAAATGCCCTATATTATACCTATTCTTCCTTCTCCCTCCCCTTAGAACCTCTGGTGACCACTGCCTTTATATGAATGTTACAAGTTCTTCCATTACTGCAATAATAATACGTCTACTTTAGTCCACAGTTGTTTCCCCCCTTATGTTTGTTTATTCCTCAGTCTTGAGGATTTGGGGATGGTGATGCCCACTCTGCTTTCAGTTGAGAGGGAGGTTAGATCCCAGAAGGAGTCTTAAGGTTGTACTGAGGAAGGATCTGCTTCCGAGCTCACTCATGTGGTTAGCAAGATTTCATTCATCACTGGCTGTTGGCCAGAGAACACCCTCAGTTCCTTGCTAAGTATGTTGCCCCACAGATCAGCTCATAACGGGCACATGGCTTCATCAGACTGAATAAGTCAGGAGGCAAAAGAAGGAGTTCTAGCAAGATGGAAGTCACAGCCTTTTATGACCTAACCTGAGAAGCAGCATCCCATCACTTCTGCCATATTCTGTTCATTAGCAGCAATTTGCTAAGTCCAACACACACTCTAGGGAAAGGGGTTATGCATGGTTATGAATACCAGGAGGGGAGGATAATTGGGAGACACTTTAGAACCTGTCTAGCACATGCTGTACTGTTAACAGTTTGATAATCTATCTATCTATATATATATATAGTGAGAGGTCAAGTTTAAATTGGGTATTGGGTTTATCACAGGACCTTTCTGTGTCTTGAACCTGTTAATTGCATTGTGACTCTCCAAGTAGGAAGGGGAGGGAGGGGACGAGGATTATGGTGTGCAATGTTTCTCAAACCTGTTAGTCCACTGAATCCTTTTCCAAATGACATATTGAACTTTCTCATAACATTTGGAGAATTCCTGCCCAATATCTTCACTTGACACACAAAGTTACTGAGGGCTGGAGAGGGACCATTGTCTGCAAAACCTGGGGTCAGTGCAAGTTCCTGAAGTTCTATGGCTCTTTGCATCTGGTTACACTGCACTAGGTTTATTTATGCTACCACTACTATGACTTCTATTTGGTCATCTTCTATACTAGCTGTTGGCAACATAAGATGTATAAGTGAAGAATAATGTATGAGTTGATGTCATACCCCTTTAAGGGAACTGCTGTAAGCCAACCCTAAAGAGAATCGGACTCCAACTGGTGCTTTTCCTTGAGCCTTTATGGATATCAGAAGCCAGACTGTGGCCAATTCTTCCATTTCTGTCCCTAGTCCTATCTCTCCTCCCTGGAGGAGTTGGAAAGTCACCAGTATTCCCTTCACGCCCAAAACAAAGCTGTTAGGACCTTCACATTACATCCTTAAAAGGTTGTCACCTCGGGGTCGGCCGTATAGCCCAGTGGATAGGGCGCCAGTATACCACATGGGAGGCCCTGTGGTTGGTTCCCAGGGACCTCTCCTAGCAGGCAGACCTCCTTGAGAAGGGTGTTCTAGTCAGGGTTCTCTCGGGAAACAGAATCAACACGAGATCTCTGTTAAAAATATAAGATTTTATAAGAGTCTCTCACGTGACCATGGGGATACACAAGTCCAGGTTCCACTGGCAGGCTGCAAGCCAGGGGCTCCGATGAAAGACTGATGAAGGGTCCTCGATGAGTTTGCTCCAATGAAAGACTGATGAAGGGTCGTCGATG
>PVKH010014462.1:0-16475 GCA_004027955.1 Chaetophractus vellerosus
AAAAGTAACTAAAAGTCTCAAAAGAGTGGTGAAAACAAAATATGACAGATAAAACCCAAATATTTTGGAATAAACTTAACCAATGATGTAAAGCACTTGTATCCACAAAACTACAACTCATTGATAAAAGAAATTTAAAAAGACCTAAATAATTGAAAGAACATTCCATGCTTATGGATTGCAAGACTAAATATCATTAAGATGTCAATTCTACTCAAATTGATGTACAGATTCAATGCAATCGCGATAAAAATTCTACCAGCATTTTAAAAATAAATGGAAAACATGACTATCAAATTTATTTGGAAGAGTAAGGTGTCCTGAATAGCCAGAAACATCTTAAAAAGGGAAAGCAAAGTTGGAGGACTATCACTTCCAGACTTTAAATCATTTTACCTAGCTACAGTGGTAAAAACAGCACGGTACTGATATAAAGACAGACGCACATATCAACAGAACTGAACTGATGGTTCAGAAACAGACCCTCACATCTATGATCAAGTGATTTTGGACAAACCTGTCAAACCCAGCCAGCTTAGGCAGAACGGTCCATTCCACAAATGGTGCTAAGAGAACTTGAATATCCATAGCCAAAAGAAGGAAAAAGGACCCCTATCTCACACCTTATACAAAAATTAACTCAAAATCAATCAAAAACCTAAGCATGAAAGCAAGAGCCATAAAGCTTCTAGAAGAAAATGTAGGAAAATATCTTCAAGACCTGTGGTAGTCAGTGGATTCTTAAAGGAGATAACAGGAGGACTGAGATGGACTACTGATATTTAATATAGGTAGAAATTTTATTAAGTTTACTGTAAAAGTGTGGAAATGTATAGAGTTGATGGTAACAAATTATAGTGAGTAACAGCTGGTTTATAAATGGGAATGTGGCTGAAAAGGGTAGTCTAGGGATGTAAATACCAATTGACAGAAAGCTAGATGATAATCGAATCTAGGGGCTGAATAACACAGTAAACCCAGAGGTGGATGAGAGTTTTGGTTTATGGTACAGATGCAAGAGTGTCCGTTGTGAGCTACAGCGTGTGGTGTGTTGATAGAGTGGTATTGTATGGGAATTCTGTACAAGTGCATGATTGTTTTATAAAAATTTACAACTTCTGTCATAAAAATATATTTAAAAAATAATAATAGGGTGGATTGGGGGAAAATACACCAAATATAAGATAAGGATTATAGTTAGTAGTAAGATTTTGATATTCTTTCATAATTTGTAACAAATGTCTCACAACAATGCAAGGTGTTGGTGGTAGGTTGATGTATGGGACCCCTGTATGATGTTATACATGTTTTCTTTGTAAGTTCACAACTTTTACTATACACTTATTGTTTATGTATGTTCATGTATAAATGATACAGTAATAATAATAATAATAATAATAATAATAATAATAATAATAATAATAATAAAAAAACAGGGTTGGGGGAAAATACACCAAATGTAAGATACTTTGGTTAGCAGTAATCTTTTGAGGATGCTCTTTAATCATTAGTTGAAAATATTTCACAACAATGCAAGGTACTGGTGGTAGAGTGAGGTACGAGAGCCCTGTATGCTGTTTTGTATGTTCGTTTTATAAGTTCACAACCATTACTATACACTTGTTGTTTCTGTATGTTTATGTATGAGTGATATACTTCAATAAAATTTTTAAAAAATCAAGCGAGCAAGGACAAATTTCCCAAAGAAAAACAACCAAAAAATAAAACTCACAACAAAAAAAGTAAATAATCCAAACACTCGTGAAATGAATTAAAATACAAACAATACATTTAAATTTATAAGGCCAACAAAGGTAATTACAGTATAGACTACAACTGGGAAAGAATTGTTCAGTCAAGGTCATATTTATTATCCTGGAATTGAAGCAAATATTTGAAATGAATTAATAATAGATAGAGCAACATCTGACTGTTTCCACACAATCCATTTAAATCAAGAGTACTTTGTGGCAAGAACATGAAATCAGTTGAGACCAGCTGACCTTTACAAAGAATTGTGGCTGGTTAAATTCATAGATCACTTCATATTGTATTTGAAACATGAAGAAAAATACTTCCCGTCCCCATCTGCTGCATTATTCACTTCCCTTCCTTCAAAGCACACAGAAAACCAACTCTATCATAAAGCCTTCGAATGGAAGATGCATGTTAAAACTCTGCTCTGTCATATTAGAGCAGTTAGAAATCGAGTTTAACTATTTTGATCAATTCAAGCGAACGAGAAGACAATTCAGATAAATATGTTATGCAGCAGGACACTTTTTAATTATTTTTTCTTTTTAAAAAAATTTTGTATGACTATACATTTGGAATAAATCACTAACTTTTTTTGTTATGTTCAAATTTTTCTGGGTAAAGATATAAACTATACACTGTATCTGCTATGATCATAAGATGCCCAGCTAGATTCCTTTTTTATTTTATTCTGTAAATGTGGATTTACAGAACAATCATGCATGAAATATAGGATTCCCACATACCACCTGATTATTAACACATTGCATTGATGTGGTATATTTGTTACAATTGACAAAAACACATTTTTATATTTGCACTATTAATTGTAATCTATGGTTTAACTTCTTGCATGCAGTTCTGTGGATTTTTAAAATTTATTCTAGTAACATACATACAAGCTAATTTTTTCCCTTTTAACCACATTCAAATTACATAATTCAGTGCTGTTGATTATGTTCGCAATGTTTTGCTACCATCACCACCATCCATTGCCAAAACGACTTTCCAAATAGAAACTCTACTTTTTATACTTTAACTCCCTATTCCTTAGCCCCATCCTGCCCTGGTAAACTATATTCTAGATTGTGACTTTATGAATATGCTTATTATATTATTTCATATCAGTGAGATCATGCAATATTTGTCCTTTTGTGTCTGGCTCATTTCACTCAACATGATGTCTTCAAGGATTATCCATATTGTTGTATGTCCCTGAACTTCATTCCATTTAATGACTGAATAATATCCCATTGTGTGTATATACCACAACCATTTCGGGTGATGGACAGTTGGGTTACTTCCATGTTTTGGCAATTGTGAATAATGCCACTAAGAACATCAGCGTGCAAATACCTGTTCAAGTCTCTGCTTTCAATTCTTTTGGGTATATACCTAGAAGTGGAATTGCCAGGTATTTTAGTTTCCTGGGCTGCTCAAGCAAATACCATGCAATAATTTGGCTTAAACAATGGGAATTTGTTTGCCTATGGTTTGAGACTAAGAAAAAGTCCAAATCAAGGAGTCATTGAGGTGATGCTTTCTTCCTGAAGACTGGTGCTCTGCATCTTACTGCCAGCAATCCTTGGCTCTTACTTTGTCACATGGTAAAGCACATGGTGACATCTCTGAGTCTCTCTTTTCTCTTCTAGTGATGTTCAGCTTCTGGCTTTCTATCTGTGACTGAATTTCGTTCCAGTTATAAAGGACTCTTGGAAAGTGGATGTGGCTCAAGTGATTGGGAGGTCCCGGGTTCGTTTCCCAGGGCCTCCTGGTGAAGGCAAGCTGGCTCGCATGGAGAGCTGAAGCAACAAAAAAGAGGCAAAGAGGAGAGACCATGAGAGATGCAACAAATGAGGGAGCTGCGGTGGTACAAGAGATTGAGCAGCCTCTCTCCTACATCAGATGTCCATGGATCCATTCCTGGTGCCTCCTAAAAAGAAGACTAGAAGAGAAGACAAGCAGACACAGAAAGTGCACAGTGAATGGATAGGTAGACAGTGAGCGCAAAAACAAGTGGGGGTGGAATAAATAAATAAAATAAATCTTTAAAAAATAAATAAATAAGGGGCTCTACTAATAGGATTAAGACCCATCCTGGTTGGGCTGAGCTACATCAAAATTGAAGTAAGTTCATGAAAATATCCTACTTAAAATGGGTTCATACCCACAGGAAAGGATTGGATTTAAGAACATATTTTCTGGGGTACATGCAGCTTCAAACAACCACACCAGGTCATATGATAATTCTACATTTAATTTCCCAAGGAACTACCAAAATATCTTTTACAATGGCAATACCATTTTACACTCCTACCAGCAATAAATGAATGTTCCTATTTCCCCTCATCATCTCCAATACTTGTAATTTTCTGTTTCATTTTTTTTTAATAGTAGCCATTCTAGTGGGTATGAAATAGTACCTCATTGTGGTTTTGATTTGCATTTTCCTAATAGCTAACGATGCTGAGCATCTTTTCATGTTCTTATTGGCCATTTGTATATCTTCTTTGGAGAAATATCTATTCAAGTCCTTTGCTCATTTTTTAATTGGATTATTTTTCTTTTTGTTGGGAGTTGAAGAATTTCTTTATATACTCTGGATATTAAAGCCATATTGGATATGTGGTTTCCAAATATTTTCTCCCATTGTTCAGGTTGTCATTTTAAATATTTAAGATAAAGTCCTTGGAGGCACAAAAGTGTTTAATTTTAATGAAATTACCTATTTCTCCTTTTGTTTCTTATGCTTTGGGTATAAAGTCTGAGAACCATTGCTTAACACAATGTCCTGAAGATGCTTCCCTACATTTTCTTCTAGGAGTTTTATAGTCCTAATTCTTATATTTAGGTCTTTGATCCATTTTGAGTTAATTTTTGTAATGGTGTGAGGTAGCATTCCACCCTCATTCTCTTGCAAATAGAGATCCACTTGTCGCAGCAACATTTGTTGAAGAGACAATTCTTTCCCAGTTGGGCAATCTTTGACCCCTTGTCAAAAATCAGTTTGCCATAAATGTGATTTCTGAGTTCTAAATTTGATTCCATTGATCTACATGTCTGTCCTTATGCCAGTAGCATGATGTTTTGATTACTGTGCCTTTGTAATAGTTTTAAGAATGGGATGTGTGAGTACTACAACTTTGTTCATCTTTTTCAAGATGGCTGTGGCTATTTGGGATCCCTTTCCCTTCCATATAAATTTGATGATTGGCTTCTCCATTTCTGCAAAGTTAGGTTGTTGGAATTTTGATTTGGATTGCATCGAATCTGTAAATTGCTTCAGGTAGAATTGACATCTTAACAGTATTTAGTCTTCCAGTCTGTGAACATGGAATGTCCTTCCAATTATTTATGTCTCTTTTGATTTCTTTCTGCAATGTTTTGTAGTTTTCTGTGTAGAAGTCCTTTATATCCTTGGTCAGACTTATTCTTAGATATTTGATTCTTTTAGTTGCTATTTTAGAGGGGATTTTTTCCTTTGATTTCTTCTTCTGAATGTTCATTACCAATATATAAAAACACTACTGATTTTTGTATGTTGTTCTTGTACCCCACTACTTTCCTGAATTCACATATTAATTCTAAGGGCTTTGTTGTGGATTTTTCAAGATCTTCTGTTTATGATCATGTTATCTGCGAATAGTGAATCTTTCACTTCTTCCTGCTCTGGCTAGAAATTCCAGTAAAATGTTGACTAACAGTGGTGACAATGGGCATCCTTGTCTCACTGCAGGTCTTAGAGGGAAAGCTTTCAGTTTTTCACTGTTGAGTATGATGTTAGCAGTGGGTTTTTCATATATGCTCTTTATCATATTGAGGAATTTTCCTTCTATTTCTAGTTTTCTAAGATTTTATTAAGAAGAGGTGCTGGATTTTGTCAAATACCTTTTCTGCCACAATTGAGATGATCATGTGGTTTCTTTCCTTCATTCTGTTAATGTGGTATATTACATTAATTAATTTCCTTATGCAGAACCACCCATGCCTACATATGATAAATCCCACTTGATCATGGCGTATAATTCTTTTTAATGTGCTTTTGGATTCAGTTTGCTGGTATTTTTATGAGGATTTTTTTCATCTAGATTTGTAAGAGATATTGGTCTGTAATTTTCTTTTCTTGTGGTATTTTTATCTGGCTTTGGTATGAGTCTGACATTGGTCTTGTAGTTGAATTAGGGAATGTTCCCTCCTCTTCAATTTTTTGGAAGAGTTTGAGCAGGATTGGTGTTAATTCTTCTTGGAATGTTTGGTAAAATTCCTCTGTGAAGCTATCTGGTCCTGGGCTTTTGTTTTTGATTACCGATTCAATCTCTTTACTAATTATTGGTTTGTTGAGATCTTTTTTCTTCCTGAGTCAGTGTAGGTAGTTTGTGTTTCTAGGAATTTGTCCATGTTACGTAGGCTACCTAATTTGTTGATGAATAGTTGTCCATAGTTTCCTCTTATAGTCCCTTTATTTCAGTGGAGTCAGAAGGAATGTCTCACTTTTCATATATGACTTTAGACATTTGTGTCCTCATTTTTCATTCAACAGTTTAGCTAAAAGTTAATCAATTTTATTGATCTCTATAAAGAACCAAATTTTGGTTTTGTTGAGTCTATCATTTTTTATTTTTAATTCTCTATTATATTTTTCTCCACTCTAATCTTTGTTATTTGCTTTCTTCTGCTTGCTTGGCATTTAGTTTGCTCTTCTTCTTCTAGTTCTTCCAGGTTTGAGGTTAGGTCTCTGATTTGAAATTTAAAAAAAAATTTTTTTTGGTACTGGGACAGGGGATTGAACCTGGGATCTCGTATGTGGGAAGCCAGTGCTCAACCACTGAGCCACATCAGCTCCCCATGAATTTTTTTTTAATGTAAGCATTTAAAGCTTACATTAAGTTTTGCTACTCCCATGGGTTTTGCTATGCTGTATGTTCATTTTCATTCACCTCAAAATATTTCCTAATTTTCTTGTGATTTCTTCTTTAACCCATTTGTTGTTTAAGAGTGTCATTTAATTATTTCCATATATATGTGGATTTTCCATTTCTCCCTCTGTTATTGATTTATAGCTTCATTCCATTATGGTCAGAGAAGATGCATTATATGAGTTCAATATTTTGGAATTTATTAAGACTTGTTTTGTGACTGAAGATAGTTTCTATGCTGGAGAATGACTATATGCACGCAAGAAGATTTTTGCATCATATTGTTATTGAGTCATCCAGATTCTTTTTTTAAGTATAGCTTCTCATTAGCTAAGACTAAAACTTTTAAAAAATGTCTGATAGCAGAATACTTTCAAGCACTGTTGTAGCCATAACTCTTGTTCAAGAGGTACAGACCTCTCCAAAGCTGAAAAATAAAGTGGCATTAAGAGAGCCATACCTTTCTCCTCCTGGGTTCTGTTTCTCAGTAGTTCCCAGGGAGGCCATAGCTGGCTGGATACCAACACCAGTCTGCTCCAAATGCTTGGCTAAATGAGGTAGTTTATGGAAACTCTACCACAAAGACATTCCATTGTTATGGTAGAATTTGAGAGTGGCATTATGCAATGTGCTCTCCTGTCTGCATCTGTGCCTACTTTTTTGCATCTATTTTTTCAAAACTATTTCTCACCTAATGGAAACATGGCTCTTCCACAAAGAATTCAAATCCCATTGCCCTTTCCCATGGGTAGCTCACATCCCATTGGCACTGATTCAGTGGGGTTGTAGTGAAAATTGGCTTTCTCTTTGTACACCACTTCTTGATTAATGAGCGAGCTGTGTGGGCAAGTATGGCCCAAACCAAAGAGAGAGAAATTATTCTACTTTATTTTTTTGTTTTCACATATTAACAGTTGGACTGAAAGGAACTTTTCTTTTGAATCACCTCCCATTTTCATCACTTTAAGGTCATTACCTCCCTCTTTGTGACCTTCCTTAAAACATCACTGCTATTGTCTACCACACCCCAGAATTTATTTCAGATTATATAAATGACTTGGCACAAAACCATCTTTTCCACTCTGTTCTCTGCAATCATCCTCAATAAATTCAATACTTACACTTTTTTCTTTTCTTAGGAGGTACTGGGGACTGAACGCGGGACCTTGTACATGGGAAGCAGGCGCTCAATCACATGAGCTACATCTGCTCCCCTACGTACACTTTTGACCCTTAAGATTCCTTGATCTGTTTTGTTTTGCTTTTTTCATTTCTGACCCCAGGGACCTGAAGCTCATTGCTTCCTGAGCCACATAGCCAGGACTTTATCATCACAAGGCAATATTTTTCTTTTCAAGATCTATAATTCAGCACTTTCCTGCCTCAACCATAAGTTTCATACCTGCATCTTTCCCCATTTAACCCAACACCTATTCTCTCTCCTCTTTGGCACCTTCATATGCTTAAATGGTTACACTTGCCTCTCCTTCCTGACCCAGTCTCTTTAGCCAACTCTTTCAGTTGACCTTTCTGATCCTTGTCTCTGCCCAACTCATCAAATATCAACCCTGGATAACTTCCAGTTGCCTTTCTATGCTGTTCATTTTTTTACAGTCACAGATTGTTTTTGAAGAAGGAGGGGAAAAATGAATGCTTGTTGGCTATTGAAATAATCTCTTTTCACTCTCAATTCTCACTAACTTTGCAAATACATGCCTTAATTTAGCCTAATGTATTTAGCAGTATTGCTTTTCCTTCATTTGCCAACACCATTATTATACACCTCCATTTTAGGGAGAAAAGAACATCAGGTTTGCATGCATTCACATACCCATATCTTTAGCTTCAGTGTGCCCCTCTCGCCTGATTTTCTTCAGTTTTAACTTCACCTTTTCTCAGTATTCTGGACTCCAAACGTTACCAGTGTTTTCAGGATATTATTACCACAAGTATATACTTTTCTCTCATATCTCTCTATCCCAATCTGTAGACAGATGCATTTTATATGAAAACAAAGCTCATCACTCAACAAAAATTTACTGAACATAAACACTTATTCTGTTTAGACATTCTTGCAGGTGCTTGAGACTCAAGGAAATAAAAATAACATAGATTTTTGTGTAGTTGTTACTTTTTCTACTTACCATCTGATTTCTTTAATTTCTTCTGGTTTGACACTTTTCAAATATGTTCCTAAATTCATTTTCTCTGCTATTTTAACCATATCTTTCTGAAGACTCTTACAGTCTGGGTTTTACCATTGAGACCATTCTCTCAAGGGTTAAAAAAATGAGACATTTTTAGTCATATTCAAAGATCTTTTCTCTGTCCTTATTCTCCTTGTTCATTTCACTTTATCTTATATTCCTTCTTCCATTTTTCATGTTGTCCTCTCATCTCTAAACTTCTCCATCTATACCATCTTTGTTTTCTTCTTTGTTTCCTCTTACATCTTAAGTTAAGTTGCCCCTTAAGGTGTTGTCATGAGCCCTATAATATTTTCTCTTTAATCATTTCATCAGGAAGTAATTTTATATTAAATATTTTTACTGTCATACCTATTTTAACCTCCCCAAAGTATATCTCAATTACAACCTTGTCCCTCCTCTGCAGCCCATATTTCAAATGACCTACCCAATGTTTCTACTTAAATATGTTGACATACCTCAAATTCAACATGGCCATAGCTATTACGTATGTCTAGGACTTGTTGGTTTGTAGAAGGGCAGGAACTTTAGCTGGGTTGGGAGACAAGCCTGTGTGTTGGACACAGGGAGCTGAGTTAACGTTTCTGTGGAGTTGAACCAAGTAGGATTAGCTGGAAATGTCCCAAGGTACAATATGTCTAGTGGATGTGGCCATTTGATGCACAGTTCAAGCAAGGTCAGACAAAGAGTTCCAAAATATTATTAGGGACATGGTTTCAGGGATTTCAAGGAAAGGGTAAAAAATGTAGGAAGCAGTGTATACTTAGCAAGCTTTCCATTTGTGGTTGGAGATACAGAAAATATAATACAATTCTAGAAAAAGGGACAAACAAGGAGATATGGAAAGAATTTTGGCTTCAGTTAATTAGATTAATTTTGGGAGATCATCCTAGAACAAAAACCAAGTTTACTGGACAGCCTACATCTATACTGAGGCTTTATGCACTGTGACACACAGACTCTATGGTGCTGGGATGAAAAAGAGATCAGAGGTAAGATGTCTTTTAATTGAATAACAATAGGGGCCACCATGGTAGACCATGGTAACTAGATGGTTAGGGCCAAATTGTTGATAAACTTCCTATCTTAATGCAGTTCTTATCTTGCTGGATGTCTCTTCATAATTTATACAATTGACCAATCATACCATCTTTAAAATCTCTACTTTGTTATCATGTATGGTAGTACTTTTTAAATTATTATTATTATTATTATATATCCCCTCCCTTTCTGCTTGTTCTTGCTGTGTTGATTTTTGCATTCTTCTGTGTCTGCTTGTCTCCCCCCACTGCAGCAACCCGCAGAGTCCGCTCACCGTGCAGTGGCCTTGCTTGCTTGCGGGCGGCTTGTCCTGCTCGTGGGCAGCTTGCCCTGCCCATGGTGGCTTGCCCTGCCTGTGGCGGCTTTGCCCTGCCTTTGTGGTTTGCCTTCTCAAGGCGGTCTGCGCACTCAAGGAGGCCCCGGGAACGGAACCTGGGGCCTCCCATGAGGTAAACCGGCGCCCTGCCAATTGAACTACAGTCGGCCCTGGTAGTACTCTTTTCTGATTCTTCTTGTACTTCTCCGAAAATTTCTTCTTAATTTTCCTCAGGTGCTACTCCTTTTCCTCTCACTCGCAAATACTTGTGTTCCCTTGGATTCTGTCTTTGGCCCTCTGCCATTCTCTCTATCTGCATTTTCCTTAGGCAAACTCCTTCACTTTCTTGAATTTATTCCTATATCCTGCCAATTTGTAATCCAGTTTTACAGTTCCGGTATCTCCCCTGAGCTTCAGAATCTTATAGTTAATTACTTTCTAGTTAAATGCACTTGGATGTCTTACTCATCATTTTCAAATACAACATGTTCAAAGTGGATCTGATCTTTCCCTCTCTTTCCAAACCACTCTTCCTTCCTATGTTTCCTATTTTAATTAATAGTAACATTATTCATCCTATTATCTGAGCCAGATACTTGGAGTCATCCTAAACTACTTCCTTTCCTGGATCCCCCACATACATTCAATTAGTTAGTCCTCCAATTTTACCTCAGGATTATTTTCCAATCCCTTCTTTTACTCTCCTGGTTCAGCCCATCTTAATTGCACACCTGGAATATTTCAATAGTCAAGTCATTGCTCTCCCTGATTTACACCTGGCTTCTCTGCATTGCAGTGCCCATCAAGCAGTCTTCGTGCTCTATCTGAGATACAAATCTAGCCAGGTTACTTCCCTGCTAATAACCTTGCAATGGTCCCTGATTGTTTATTGAATCAAACCAAGCTTCTCAGCACAACTTAAAGACCCTTCATGATATGACCCTTATCTAGGTTTTTAGCATTATCACTTACCACACCTTACCTTAAATTTTATCTTCTAGAAATACTAAATAATATGGGATTCATGTATTCCTTTAATAAGCATCTAGAGTGGGCACAACAGATACAGTACCTGTTTTCATGGAATACAGAGTTTGTTGGAGAAAACAGACAATGAACAACAAACACTATATACATAACAGTTTAGTTTAATAATGGTGATGGAAGAAAAGAACATGGACTATGAAAAAGAATAATATGTGTTTTAGTTGCAAGGTCAGGGAAGGCTTCCCTTTGCAGCTGACACTGAAATTCAGATCTGCAGGTTAAGAAGCAGCATGCCATGAGAATGAGAGAGCAAAGGTTACAGGCCAGAAGATGAGAAAAAGTCTGGCTTGTTGAGGAACTGAAGGAAGGCAGGGGCAGGGGAATGTGGTGAGCAAAGCAGACAGTAGTGCAAAATGAGCCTGGAGAGTTAGCCTGGGAGTTTAAAGTTTGAATTTCACCTTAATGCATTAGGAATCCACTGAAGGGGATTTAAGCTTATAACTGATTTTAATCCAATTTACATCTTTTAAAGATTGCTGTAGCTGCTTTGAGGAAAATGAATTGAAATGGGAGAAGAAGGGAAGCAGTGACATTAATTATAAGATTACTGCAGAACTGTATGATTTAGATTTGGGTGGTTGCAATGCAGATGAAGAAGTGCTATTAGATTGAAGGTAAAATTTAAGTCTGAATTAACAGGTCTTGCCAATAAATTGCACGTAAATTGAGGGAATGGCAGAAACCAAGGTCTAAGATCAGGACATCCCAGTGGGTTGATGTGGCTCATCCCAGTGGGCTGATATATGATTAGCTGAGGAAGACTAGGAAAAAGAACAAATGAGGGGGAAAAAATCAAAAGCTCATTTTTAGGCACTCTGAGTTTGAGATTATGTGAATGTCCAAGTGGAGAGGGAAGTGGGCCAGTTGGACATACAAAGAGCTCAAGAGCAAGGCCTAGCTGAGAGATACAAATTTGAGATATGAATGGCAAAAGATGGTACTGAAAGCCACGAGAGAGTGGTTGGTATCACCTGGGGAGAGAAGTAAGAGGGAGAAGACATCAAGAGTGAGCTTAGAGCTGACCACATACGGTGCTTATTTTATTCTTCATTTGCTCGTATTTTTCCCTTCAGGCTGGAACACCTGTCATAGCTTCACCAGATACTGGCTTGTTATTCCAATTTCTAATAAGCCAGGAAGAAGTAATCATCAGCTCCCACTGGTATTCAAAAATAGGAAACTGACTTGTATCATGTGGACACAGAGACAATGGAGTTGGGAACACCTAAGGAACTTTTAGGTTATTCATATGCACTATTTCCTTGTCTTTGCTGAGATGTTTTCCCCAACTCTCATCCAGATAAGAATCAGAGCTATTTCCCTGGAATCAAAGGAATAGTTTATTTATCACATGGAGTGTTTTAGAATGGCAGTCTAAGCTTTAGGAGGGATGTGTGTGAGAGTGTGTAAATAAAGTGTGCATGTGTGTGGTCTAGACCTTCAAAGCTCAGCCTTCTAACAGACCTGGTGGATTATATCATAGATAGTGAATAAGCGTTCGGTGAACTGATTTGCACTATCCCTCCCTTTTATGATTAGCTCAAGAATTTTAGCAGTATGAATGAAGAATGGGTCCCTCGTTTGCTCAGTTCTGGGTACAGCGTTGGGAGTTATCATCAGCTCTCCCAATGACTGTGTAAATCATTTAATAACCTAAACAATATCTCCTTCTGCTAGAACCAGCTAGAAGAGATTCTATTTTCTGCTATTGGTCTCTCACTAGTCCTTAATCATTCTAAGAGTGTAAAGGTGTCCAGGAACCACAAAGTTTGAGAGCTACTGTTCTAAACCAACCTGGAAATCTCCCCTAGATCAATATGGCACAGTTCAAGATTCCCTATTATGTGCCACAGTGCAAAGGTTCACAAGAACCTTTGTACAAATCAAAGGTGAAACAGAAGAAAAAGTCAGTGTTAGCTTTTGTAAATAGAACCTCAAGCAGAAAAGTTTAGGACAAAAACCAAGAGATGTGCTGTTGCAAGGAAAAGATTCATTACCTGTCATAAATTCAAATATACTCACATATTCTAATACAATGAATCTTAAACAATAGTGTTATATCATAAAAATTATCATAAGTTTTTGGACTAGAGATGGCTAAGTTCTATAGGCCAAGTGGAAGCAGAGAAACTCACAATATCTTCAATTCAAATGAAGCAGTTTTTTATATTATTCCCCCTTTCTTGGCTTTTATTATTTTATACAACATTTCCTAAGAATTTGGTCCAAATCACTGTTGGAATTCTCTACTGCATAATATTTCTGAAGTATCCCCATCTCCTGGCCACTAGTGCTCCTTTAGATGAATGTTTCATTATGTAATGTATAATCCTTGACTAATCCTCACTTCCTTTTTTGTAAAGTGTATTTGGTAATAGGGAAATTAAGGAGATTAAATAATGATAAAACATGCACAGTGCCTGTCACATAGTAAATGCTCACTAAATGTTAGCTCTTAGTATCACCTTTTTACTCTTCTAATATCCATATTGGTAAATATAATACGACATTATAGTCATTATTACCATATAATCACTATTAACATCATAGCAGCCTTTCTTTCTACCTCATTGCCCAGTATCATACCATATCTATTCTTCTCTCCATTCTTGTGGGCATTTTCCAGTCTCAACATCTTCATTCTTTTCTGTCCTCTAGCCAAATCACCTCTCTTTTCTTCAGGTCTAGAATATAATTACACTTTCTTTTTGAAGTCTTCTAACCAAGTCCAACTCACATTAATTGTTTTTTCTGAATATCTTAGTATCACACCAATTAACTTTCTCAGCATTTAATGGTCTCATTCTGTGGTGTGCCTTTGGGTGCCATTCAAAAATGATTGAATATTCCTGGAGGTAAAGGACATTTATATTATATGTCATATATCTTATTACTAGGTCCAAAGTAGGGTGGGGTAAGTACTTGATTGATATATAATAATAAGAAGGGACAAGCATAGCATGATAAAGATGGAAGATTTTTTTTCTGCTAGCCAAGAACAATGGAGAATTTTTTTATGAA
This sequence comes from Chaetophractus vellerosus, assembly GCA_004027955.1. Lineage (NCBI taxonomy): Eukaryota > Metazoa > Chordata > Mammalia > Cingulata > Chlamyphoridae > Chaetophractus > Chaetophractus vellerosus. The sequence continues at coordinate 14,304 of PVKH010014462.1, forward strand.
GAGATATGGCAAAATGTTCATCACCTAAATAATCTCTTTGAGATACATTCAAGGAAATCATTGCAGTCTCTACTCACCTTCTGACCAACACAGTGGTGTGAACATGCAGAACATGTTTTGAATTTTCTAGGTTTTTACAGAAAAATATAAACAGCAGACTCTACAAAATTTGGTGAAAAATTATTCAAGAGAAGCCTTCTTTCTGGAGATCTGGCAATCCCTGCTTTTGATTTAACTACAACAAAAATGCTCTTAAAACGCAACCTTCTGGCAAGTAGTTTCCATGAAAGTTCTCTAACTTTCCTTTATCTTCCTGCCAATTCGGTAAAAACAAGCTTCAAATTCAAGTCCTAATTTGAGACTTATGAAAAATGACATGCTTTTAATAATGTAGTAGTTTCACAAATGGTCCCTCAAGGTATGAACTTCAGTGCAACATATATTGTTAATGAGAAAGGGAAGCTTAGAGAGCTGAAGAACTGAGCCTCATTCAGAATTGAAGAGCAGACAGAGATGCTCTCTGTTTCACATTTTAAGTAGCAATTACAAAACGTAATTGCGTAAGATGCTCAGAAGAAATGTTTCTGCTTATTTTGTTGGAAGGTACAAATAGTTCATGGTTTCGGTGATCTTGTTTTCCACCACGCCTCCTTCAGGGCACTTGAGAAGATTCGTATTTCACTTTGTACCAAGCACAGCTACTCATTTGGTGGCTTCTACCCACATTTGACTGAACATGCATAATCGGGATAAAATGCAAGGCCAGCCAAGTTTTGCCTGATAGTAATCTCAAATTGAATTTGCATCGCACACGTAGTGTCTAAAAGGGAGGACTGCCTTTAATGTTGGCAAGTTGCTGATGGGGAAGAAAAAAGTGTGTGAGTTCTCTGAGAGGATAACCTTATCTTGAGAGTATGTTTGTTTGGAATGTCAGTCTGAACAAAGAATTCCTTGTTTGGTGATGATGTCTTTTGCATTTATATTCCCATTGAAGAAGTGAATTGAATAAAACAGACTCTGAAGAATCTATTAGCCACACCTTAGGTCACTGGCATTTGCAATTAATACGCTTTGTATTTTTCCTGGCTACCAAAATGGCAGATATCAGCCATTCTGAGTCCATTATCTACTTTCAGCATTTTTCCCAAACCACCAATTTAGGCAGTCTAGACAGTGTGGTTGCTCTCTGGTAAGCAGACTTCTTCCTGGGGAATTGATTTCTTTTGGCTCATTGAAGAATTCTCAGCAGACCGGGATAGCTCTCCTCACACACTTTTTTTGTGCCAATATGTTTCAATACCTATGATGCCATAATAAATTAATACATCTGCATCATATTAATACCACATTAGCACAATGCAATGTAACATGATACAATAGAAATTTTGCTAACCCCCTAAGACTTTCACACGGCTCCACTGGAGGCAAACCATTACTGTCAATTCCAGCTCATAGCCCTTGTGTCTGGGAATAAAGTGAAAAGGAAAATTTGTGTCCTGGGTGCCTGTGAGTAGTATAAACTCTCTTGTTATCAACACCTACACTGCTGTCCAGAGATAAGGATAGCAGACGCTCAGACTAGTTGTGGTGCCCGTCCTGCATTTTATATAACTTCGAACACCCTCCTCTTTAGCTTTATTGGTTTGTCATCCTATGGATAGTTGTTCATAAATCATTGCTCAAATTGCTCATGACACCATGTTTCTCGCCAAAAAGTATCTCCCTAAATATTTGATAGATTTTTCCAAAATAATTTATCTTTAATATAGTTGGATTTCATGTTTGCCAAAAGATAGGGAAAAAAGCATAAAGAGCAAAAAAAAAGGTTTTTCCAAAAGTCACGTTTGCTGGATAGAATTTTATTTCCAAAGTGCACAACACAGATGGATAAATCCCAGATAGGCCTCTCTTTTCTAACCACATCCTGAAATATCCATCACCTGTTTCTAGTCAGGTCGGAGTACAGTGCATTTCTCTTCTATGGAAGTTGACTCTTTTCACAACAGCTTCCAAAGAAAGAAATTCCATTATTCCGTTGGCTAATTAAGTACATTATTTTATAAGGACTCTACGAGGACTAACTTAAACCTTTTATCCTGCATTTGAAATCCACTGTCCTGTGCTTTTACCATCATAAATAAAAACTAAAACAGTTGCTTACCTCTGCCTATT
>PVKH010014464.1:0-16481 GCA_004027955.1 Chaetophractus vellerosus
AGCGACCTGCCCTGCCTGTGGCAGCTTTTGCCCTGTCCGTGGCAGCTTTTTGCCCTGCCCACGGCGGCTCTGGCCCGCCCATGGCGGCTTGCCATTCTCAAGGCAGTCTGCCCGCTAGGAGAGGTCCCCGGGAACCGAACCCGGGGCCTCCCATGTGGTATGCCGGCGCCCTATCCACTGGGCTATCGAGCCGGCCCCAGCCCATTCTCAGAAAAAAACAAGTCCAAGCTTTCTGAGCAGGAGAGAGTGGCACAATAGAGCACAACAGAAGGAAGCTAGTTTGGAAAAGTTAATTTGGTAGTGGCATGCTGAAGATAGTATAAGCTGGAGTGGGAAGGGCATTTTGGAGTTTATTAAATAATTCAATTGTGAGTTTAATAAGCCAGCCCATCACAATACATTAAAAAGGGGGGGGGGGCGCTGTAGCCCAATTGGTAGGGTGCCGGTTTACCACATAGGAGGCCCCGGGTTTGGTTCCCAGGGCCTCCTCGAGCAGGCAGACCACCTTGAGAAGGCAAGCCCCCCCGCAAACAGGGCAAGCCACCATGAGCAGGCAGGCCATTGCACAGTGAGCTGGCTCAGTGGGTCGCCGCAGCGGGAGGATACAAGCAGACACAGAAGAACACAAAAATGAACACAGCAAGAACAAGCAGAAATGGGGAGATATGTAATAAATAAAAAATAATAAACCTTTAAAAAAAGGGGTGGGGGGGGCACAGAGGAAAGATATTTTTGGAAAGAAGAACCAAGCAGGCTTGCTGACTAAAGGAGTATGAGGAGGAAGGAATACTACATGATTGCAGTTTTCAGTCAAGGTGGTAGGGGCAGAGAAAAATGATAATGTATCGCTGAATGTGGAAAGAGGCTACGCCAAGGATTTTATAGTTTTAATAAATAAATAAATAAATAAATAAATAATTTTCACTCTGAAAGACCAAAATGAGAATTAGAGATGGGGGCCTTGCAGTTTCTGGGACCACAAACTGAGACAGGTCTGTGGAGAACCCCATGGGCAGTCAGGAACTGGGCTAGGCCTAGAAGCCCCATAGCCTGTACAATTTGCAGAAAGTAGAAAGTGCAGAGGGACCAGGAATAGCTAGGAACATCTACCTGGGCCCACAGCATTTTGCCCTGAAAGCAATTAGAACACAACTGGAAAGAACTCAGACAAATGTCAAGTAAGAACTTTCAATAAAACTAGAAACCGCCCACTGGCTCAGTGGTGTAATTCCCCTAGCCCCATAAAGCTCATTGACATCAAAACCATAGCCAGCCTGACCTTTACTAGCATGGGAGGGTGAAGAACATTTGCAGATTTACCAAAATGGACATTGTTTGAATTTTTGTATAAAGCTGATCGGGAACGCCACATCTCTGGCACATGACACCTGGTGTATACTTTCAGCTCAGTCCAAAGGTACCCATCGAAAACGAAAGGCTCAATAGCTATGTGAACCCGGTAAAGCCACCCTTTAAGCAGTGTCAGTCTCAAAAACAAAGTCACATAGCAGTTCCCCAGCCTTGTGCTGAGGACCTGCAGCACCCCACAGAGGAGTGAACAGCCTCAAGATGGAGATGATGGATGCCTCTGAGGATGACTCAGTTGAGTGGAAAAGGAAGCTCACTCATAGAGTACAGGACAAGAGAATCTCCAAATACAAGGGCTCAGATACAAGGAAAGGCGGCCAAACGTATATCACCAGGCTTCTAGCCGGGTTCCCTGGCTGAGCCTGTTAGCCATGTCTCCCAGCTCTCAAGGGGAGGTAGAGAGGCAGGCTGTGGGCTGCATGTCAGTGTCAAGTTTCAGCCTCTCTAGGTCAGATCCCTTACCTTCAGACAGGGACAAATCATCAGCTGGAGACACCAGGTCTGCCTGAGAAGCGAGGGCTCCCCTAAGATGGGTTGTAATTTGATTCGTCAAGATAACCTGTGAACAGACAGGGAGAAGGCAGAGGGAAGGGAGAAGAGAGAGAAGACCAAATTAATTATTAGGGCTATCAAAAGGCAGACTGTGGTTTTGGGGAAGTCTGATAAGTACACAAGTAGGAAAATCCCAGCTCTGACTTTCAGCACTTTATCTTTAAGCCAATATCTAGCAAGGCCTGTTGGTCTTTCAAATGCACAAAACTGAACAAACGGGCTGGTATTTGTTTTTTATTTCTGAGCTTAAACTTCTAATCTATTCTTTCTAAATGCTAGTAAATTGGTACCGATAGGTGTTGTCATGTTTGCTAAAAACTGTAAGGTTAACCAGAGAATTATACATGCACGTGTATACATTTTATCAAACTTGAATTTTAAAAATTGTATATATAATTTTTACCTAAGATATTGCTGGTTCTTTATAAAAGTATTTGGATACCTGTGGCTCTTCCCTTGTTAACTCTAACATCAGAGTTTTATTTTCACACTTGTGAAATAGGAACAGGATTCATCTCTCAAGGTACAACACTCTTCTTTTAAATTTGCTGCTTTCTAACAAAAGAATTCCAAATGTCTCACTATGTATTTAAATCACAAGTTAATATTATCTTACCTATACAAAATCAAATTCTTAGCATTAAAATTCCCAATTAGGGCCCTAAAACACATAATTTACATGGTCCATAGCCACACAGTATTTTCATATTTGCCATTTGGCACAGCCAAGAAACTATCCTTTTCCTTTTTTCATAAAATTTACCTTTTTGTTTAGAAATCTAAAGGAAGAATAAAATACAGCTTGTCTCCTGGCAAAGTGCAACACGATTAACATCACAAACATTTTTCAAGGTTTGGGTGCCCCCATCATGGGTAGAAACTGTGAGCATCTTGGTCAATCAGAGCAAACATCCCTTCTGAAATGGGCACTAGGCAATTAGTGCACAAGTCAGTACGTGGAACATCCAGAAGGGCTCTCTTGGTTTGTCCCAAGGGTCTGTTATGGTATTGTTGCCACTCTAGTTTAAACAGAAATGGGAATCATCTCCATTCTTTCTGGTTCAGCTTTTCAGCCACACCTCTTCACTGACCTGGATGGACTAAAGACACATTATAAATCCTGTACCAATGACAACCAAATCGAAGGCTGAGATGGAAGCAGGATGGTAAGGTCAGGTAAAGAAATGAAGTACTTTACTAGCAAAGGCAATCTTTCCAAGGTGTCGTGTGTCAAGTAGGCTTGTGAATCTCCAGCTACTCTGTAGCAGTGATCAGGTAATGTGGCATCCCACTGAAGATATGGTAATTTTACTCCTCATATTCTTTTTTTGGCATGTGAAGCCAGTTTATTGCATCTCAACCATCATTTTAAAACTTCAGATAAAATAAGAGAGAAGAGAAAATAGAATGTATCAAATTATTGTTAATTATGTTAATTTTCCCTTCATCTTTGTCTAATCCATTAAATCCATCCATTGAATTTTAAATTTTGATTACTGTGTTTTTTTATTTCTAGAAGTTCCATTGGTTCTTTTTAAAAATGCTATGACCCTTTTTATAGTTTCTTATGTTCTTCAGACATCATCAAGCTTTTCTTTTACAGCTACCCTCCCTTAACATAGTTTTGTATTGTTACTTTTTGTCTGGACTGGTAAGAATCACATATGATATGTTTTCCATTAAGATGACTGGAAATGGTCAACTAATAGCCTGCTCTTTTATAAAACAAAGATTCAGATTTTGGCATTTGAATAAGGAATTGCGTTCATTTCTCTCTTTATAATACAGAGGGCTAAGTTTTGAAGTTCAATAAAACTGAGTTCAAATTCTGACTTTTCCCAAAGTACTACTTTGGGAAAGTTACTTGACCCTCTGAGTTTCATTTGTTCATAGGTCAAATAATACCTATTTCATAGAATTGCTATGAGATAAATGTAAGGTATTTAACATAGTATCTGGCACATAATGTATACTCAAGAAATGGTAGCTAATGTTACTTTTCCTTCAGGATGATGATACCATAAATTAGAATATGCCACATGCTTCAGATAATCAATTCTAACAATAGAGAATTAAATAAAAATTTTCAACAGCAGGATATATCTCAGTGCCTAATTGTTTCTACTAATATTAGTCCTTCCTAAGTTTTATTTAATTTCAAAGAATTTGTATAAAAATCTCAGTTAAGAAAAAGATAGTAACTAAAGCAAGGCAGTAAGATAGTAACATTGTAAATGCTCTGAAAATACTATGTGCTTTAACTACCAATGAACAAAACTGTATATCTCTCTGTTCTAATTTTTAAAAATGTGAAGCTTCTGAGAGATCTAAATACAAAAGCTCTAATTTTTATGGGATTCTTTGGGGAAAAAAAATGACAAGTTGAAAATGAATAGAAGTCCAATAATATGGCAACAGTGACCAGAAAAAGAAATATTTACTGAATGCCTACCATGCAAAAAATGTCACCATATACATGAGGGGAAATAAAAGAGTGTGTATCTTCTCTAGAAACTTATAATTAAAATGACATGGCACTTACTAAAATATTCAAACCACCTTTTCTCACTTTTAATATTATTTCATTGGTCCTATAATGGAAAATTGTACTGAAGTGATGGTTTTATTGTACAGAACTGATGAAATGATAACATGCAAAGCCCAAAACCAAACTACAGATATACCTCAAAAGATATCCACCCTCGTTTCCATTTCCGATGGCAAAGGTAAATGGAGAAGAAAATATTTCACTCTCCAGTGCCCAGAGAACAAGCTCTTAAATAGTTTGGCTAATAATTCTCTCTCTTTTTACATGTGAATCTTAAAGCCAAATCTCTGATGAGATACATAGAAACAAAACTGAAGTGTTTACTCACCACACTGTCTTACTGAATTGTGGTTTTCAAAATCAGTGATCAGCAAAATGATGGAATGGAAACATTTCCAAATAGCATTGATTACAAATAATCACAACTTGGGCAGAAGCCTATAGATGCTTTTTCCTCTGAGGCAATCTGGAGACCTAAAAACTATACTCTTAAAATAACATAGGAAATACTGTAAGAAGTTATAAACAAAGTCTTAAAATGAGCTGGTTTCTAAATGAGTTCGAACTGACACTTTAGAGGGGCTTTCCTGCTGCATTGCTCCATTGGAAAGATTGGGGCTTCTAATGCAGGGTACTAAGTTTGGGCAAGGGCAGTTTGTACAGTGCTTAGGGTGAGGGCCTTGGAGTCAGACAGACCTGAGTTTAGATTTTGGCCTCTACCACCTACTGGCTATGTGACCTATTGGACAGGTTTCATAACTTCTCTAGGTATAATCATAATACTTAAAGGGCTGTGAGAATTAAACTGGCTAATGCATATAAAGTCCTTAGCACAGTGCCTGGCCTATGGTAAATGCTTAATAAATGCTAGCCCTCATCATTGTCACTAGTTATCCTGTGCTGATTTGCATATTTATTGTTTAGATTAAAAAACAAAACAAAACAAAAACCAGTGCCTGATTCCCTTTCACGTCAGCATAAAGCCCACTGCTGACAAAGAACAAATATTTGCTGTTTACATGTTGAAAAGCAATAAAAATTTAATTGGAAGCTCATCTGCTATTCTTGCCATTTCCCTGAAAGTATTTAAAACACACAACCCACTCATCCACTACCATCAACAATAATCCCAAAGGCCAGAGTGGGACTCTTGGACTGAGGGGAAGATATATATTATTTTTAATGTTTATAATTACATCTGAAGTCAGGAGACTGAATCCAGCTTAAAGTTTTTCTCTTCCGGATGAAGCATACCATCCACCTACTGGGACAACAGGGAGCCCTATAAATTATATAAAGTGATTACTGTCTCCCACTTAACTTTATATATGGAGGGACCATTTACTTCCAGGGCTTCCCTGCATTGCTCTGTTGGTTGTAGAATGCATTGCTCTGTTGGTTGTAGAATGCATTGCTCTGTTGGTAGAATGCATTGCTCTCTTCGTTGAACAGGAAATGACCCTTCATATCATGTCATAAAGACTTTGAATCCCATCCAACTTTCAATGCTCCCTTCCCAAGGCAAAATGGGGGGAGAGTTATCCCTTCAAAGACCATGCCCCTGGGTTCCAATTTTTTCCCTGCATCATCTAGCTTCACTAAATGTATCCATTCTATCCTCCTGTGTATAGTAGTCTAGCCCTTATACTCAGGTTAAGGAAAAAATTAAGTTCCCTGAAAAACAACAACAAGGAAGTTCAGGGTACAGACTGACAAACCACCCAATAGGTCTTCCTTTCACAGACAGTAGGACTTATGTTACAAAATAGAGAAAAGAAATGGAGAGTCGGGAACCAGTTAAAAATCAGATGAACTGGTAAGGAAGATGGCTGGGAAATCAATGTGGCTTTGGTAAGAAGGCAGAGGGTCCTGGAGATGAAAAACCAATAAACACAAACAAATTTATAACTCACTTCATCTAATCATCAAAAAGGTAGCTTACAGCAGAAAATGTCTTGATACACAAGGATAAGAGCAGAATGAGCTGGTCAGAAGAACCATCAGCCCCAAGGGTCAGGAGTCTGACAAACTGGAATCCACTGACCAATTAAACTAGACTCTCCACTAACCTATGCATTCAATGCAGACCACCTATCTTCAGTTGACCCATCTTTCTTCAGCTATGCTATTACTAGAGTACATCCAGGCTATACCCAAACCCTACTTGAGCTCCGGGCCCAAAATACCTTCTGTCTTAAGGGGCTATTCTATGTGTCCAGTCCCATCTACCAAATATTAAATTATAAGAAGGATCTATACTAGGGTCTCCATGAGTAACAACTTCATGTATTCGAGTCTACCATGAGTGCTGGAATATAATGGACAGAAAAGAAAATGGGGCAGGCATGGAGAAATCAGAGTGAGTGGAGGGCCAGCCCTGAAGGCACAGCCTTGGATGAAAGAAACTTATTTTATTCTTGAGACGTGTCAGAGAAGGAGGAGTTTGTATTTGGCCAGGGGTAGAGTAGTATGGAATGGTCAGTAGAAGACATATGCTGGGGGCCGGCTGTAGCCCAATTGGTAGGGCGCCGGTTTACCACATAGGAGGCCCTGGGTTCGGTTCCCAGGGCTTCCTTGAGCGGGCAGACCGCCTTGAGAAGGCAAGCCACCGCGGGCAGGCCAGCCGCCACGTGGTGAGTTGACTCGGCGGGTCGCCTCAGTGGGGAGAGACAAGCAGACACAGAAGAACACAAAAATGAACACAGCAGGAACAAGCAGAAAGGGGGGGATATGTAATAAATAAAAAATAAATCTTAAAAAAAAAAGAAGACATAAGCTCAATTTTTACAAGTTGGACTTTTCTAAGGACCTATAAGGATATGGCAAATGCCATTATTCAGCTGTCTCGATTCCTTGAGGGGCAGGTGAGAAGCAAGTTTTGTAATCCTTACCTTCTAAGAGCAAACTTGAATCACCTGCCTAAGATGAAACTAAAGAGGGGTGTGCAAGCCTCCCTGCTCACTCTCCCTCCTAAGGAACATTAGGTAGAGGAGAGGAGAGAGAGGAACTCTGAGCCCAGGCTCGCTGACAAGTGACTTCTCCAGCCCTTGATGTCCTGGTCTATAGAATTTAATCTACAAAAACAATGAACAAAGGGATCCAATGTCCAGAAATACATTAACAGATTATCAAAATGCTAAATTGTAACAAGCCCAACCTTTTGACAAGAGTTCTTTGGTCTCTGACACCAATAAATAACCATGATCCAAGTAAGTAAATAGCTTCTTCAAATGTAAATAGGTAAATAGCCTCAAGCATATGAGGCAATCTTAGCTGAATTCAGTCAATCTTTTTAGTAGTTTTCAGCGGCCTCAGTGGATGTAGCTTGTTATTTCCAAAGCCCACAGGAGGCTTGAAAGCTAAACTCCTTCATAGAATTCATGTCATTGTGCAGCAGAGTTCAAGACAGGCTGGACTAGAGGAATCATGAGACAACCTCAGGTATCTCAGGGGCTTTTCTATGCCCATAAAACCATCCACTTCCTTGTTCCACCTGCTCCCTGCCAGAAACTTGCCACAATCTAACACAGAGAAGTTTCAAAATTACTTCAACTTGCCTTCTATGGCTTGGTGCATTGATTGTCCCAATACTTAGAACTCCCAAGGAAACAGCCCACTGGACACTCTGGTCAGTCACAGAAAGGGCATCCTCTGAGCAACAAAGAGAGAATGCAACTGCTGATGCTAATCACAGACCGCCTGGTGCTACATCTAGCACTCTGAAAATGACAATGTTCTGCTCTGAAGGCACAGCTAATATAATTTTCTTTTCATATTTAACATGATCTAGCTGCTTAAGGCACAGTTTAGAAAATGTTTCTTTTGGTTTCTAAAACGATCCTAATTGCCAAACATGATAGCGACCTATACTTTCTATCCAAAGAGCCCTTTGATACATTAGAAATTTCAAGTTTTAATCCTGGCTCTGTTAAGGGTTGCTGAATGCTTTGCTTTTAAGGAGATGGAGGCTGGAACTTTCCTGTGAGAAACTGCTAAGGTTCATTGAGTCCTTTCATCACTAAGGCTTGAGAGAAAGGCCTTGGAGTGGCTTTCACCACACTCTCCCCTGACTGGGTCTTTCAGCTTCCTGACCATGACCGTGCCTGCCCCAGCCCATCTGCTGTGACAGCAGCCAGGAGTGAGAGGGCAATGTGGGGAAAAAGGAGGGAAGAAGGAAGGCAAGGAAGGGCAAGAGGCAGAAGGAAAAGGACCAGGAGAGTGGGAGGGGAGTGTTGGAGGCCATGTAGGAACAGGGTGAGTCTCCCACAAAAGCAGGTCTAGAGGGCCACACTTCCTGGCTCCCACCTATCCTGAGCCAATTCCCCATCCCTCTCCCTTCCTGTCCACTTCCAGTATCTGTTGCTAGGAAAAGTCAGACCAAATATTCTGGATATTGAGCACCACGATTAGAAATACGGTTTTACTATTCACTGACTTAGTTTTGCTAAACTGTGGAAAATTATAAATCATTCCATTATGAAAGAAATCATTTTTCTTTAGCTTCATCCCAGAGAATATCAACTGCCAATTCTAGAATAAAGAACTGATATGGTTTTAGCATTCCAGTCTGCTTTTTCTATCCTTCAGGACTGAATGATAAAGGTTTTCTGGGAAAATCTGACAAACTATGGGGGATTTTCCTTTTAAAATATTTGTATTAAAAGGACCAAACTTCAATTTAGCTTGAAGAAAATACTGGTGTGGGAAACAGGCAGTCTGGGTTTTATTTTTGGCCTAGTCAGTAACCTGCTGTGCAATTTGGGGAAATGCTCCTAACCCATCTGAACCTAAAAATGTTGAATCCACAAAAGACATGGAGGAAAGGAAGGCATTGTGACTGCAAATGTAGCAGGGTGCTAAGAAAAATGTTATATATGTTATAACTCACACTGGTAGAAGTGCTAAACTTAAAATCCCACCATTATCATTGATGCCCATCATTTCTAACCTGAAGAAATCCATCCTGTACAGAACAAATTGGTGGTGGCTGAGGAAGAGGGGAGGAAAAAAAAGTATGAGGGAGGCAACTTTAAATAAATTTGTGTTTGTGGTGAGAATACTTTCAATCTTGATAAAATGTATGCCTCTAATTACCGACTCTGAGAACAAATCCCTTCTGTGTATTTCACTGTGACACTCGTAGGCAACTAGACAAACACTTTGCCTACTAGGGGAGTCCCTGAAGAAGATATTGGCTCAGTATCAGGCAGCACAGCCGGGGGACGAGCAAATAATCTCCTCGTCTTTGCACAAACACACAATTACAGAGGGAACGACTCTGCTTCCATTCCACTCCTCTGTCGATAAGCTCAGAGGAAATGCGTTGAAGCTAGAACTGTGTGTGCCATTTGGCCGCAGTAAACACACATGATAACTGAGCAACATTTAGGGCGACTGTGATCTTGGCCTACTTCTGCTGGGATGGACACGCAAGGGGGTGCAGTGGAAACCCTGGCCCAGCAACTATCTATCATGCCAGTAGGCATGCATGGTGTGCTGTTTCCACCTTCAGCCCAACCTCGGTGGCATCCTGTTAGTGATCTTGGGCCTGTTGCAGGAAATCACACGGGCCATTGGTGAACTGCGACAGTGCATTCATAGTGGCCTCAAATGGTGCATCGCCAAATGTGTGCAAGTCTGCAGTCAGTGTGGGACCAAAAAAGTCTCTGGCCGACCAGGGCCCAGAAAAGAATAAGGCCAATTGTCAGATGAGGCTGAGCTTCACACAGACATGGAAGGAAGTTTCCTACTGGCCTTCAGCTGCACTGTACATGTTCTGTGGCCAAGGAGCTTTTGTGTGAAGCTTGTTTGGTTGCCTCCACCCACTCATTTACCACTGCCCACTGAGCCCAAAGAAAGGCAGGGGAGGTGAATTTCCAACAGCCCCCTGAGTTTCTGCTGACCTTTTTAGGTGTTTTTGTTACTTGATGGTGCTTTCTATTCACGTGTGCTCCTGGGCTCTGGGGATTCCCCTCCCTTTGATTTGCAAGGAGGATTAGAAAGATACAGTTTTATGTTCAGTCCATCACAGGCGGCTGGTTTTAACTGACTTCCCCTCCTTAGACTCATCTGAGACCAAGAAAAAAGCTCTGTTGAGTCACTTGCTCCCTAGGGGTCTGAAAATATGGCTCTTGGGGGGAATATAACATGACGAATACCAACTTTGACATCCTCCAGCCCAACTCCACTGAGACGTGGCTTATAATAATTAGTGGAGCCTCTGCTCTCACCCAGCCTCTGAGAAACCTCCAAATGGAGGACAAGCCAACTCAAGTGGGACTCCTGATATCTCTGCCACCAAGGCTTGCTCAGAATAAAATGGTATCCTTATCACCATCAGTGACTAGATGGGCACAACTGATTCTCTCTCCAGAGTGAATCTGTGGCAACAAATGGAATGAAAGGTCACTCACATTCTGTTCCAAAATAGGTCAAAAGGTCTGTGTAAGAACAAATTCCCAGTCAGCAGCCTCATCAGATATGCTCTTGAACAAAAACTATTTATTTGATGTCTTCAAGGAAGGGATATTATATGAGGTGTTATTTTAAAAAAAAATTTTTTTTAAGGCCCAAGCAATGCTGTCTGTGTCTGTGCTTAAATAAATGACATAATGTAGACAAACAATAATAACCTACAATTAAACAGAGTCAACATAGGAGAGACACAAGAAGAATAGGCCCAGAACAAATACACTAAAATGGCTAAATATTTACACGGTGAAAAGGGACTGGCTTCCTTCCACGGCAATGCCCTTGGAGAGGAGACCTTCCATTGTGGTCACCAGCAAGCCAATTCCCAATCACAAGCCACAGGTCCATAAAACAGATGCTCTACCCAAAGATGACCCTTACACTTGAGGCACAAGGATGTTAAATAGGTTTTTAGTCCCCAGTGCCCATTTGGGTGGCTTGGTAATGGCCACCTGGGGCACTGCCCCAAGAGGAAATATGAGCTGTGTCAGGTTCAGCAGGAAAGACTTGCTAGAGGGGACGGTGAGGTACATGTGCTGCAAGATGGCTAAACGTGCCCGATATAACTGAATGTGGCTGCTATCCCGTAATTTTTTTTCTCTCATTTTCATTTGACTATCCTGTTCATGTCTCTTCTGACATTATTAACAAGAATAATGGTGGCATTTTACAAGTGTATGGTGCTTTACAGAGTATGTATCTGGGCTGATCCTCACTATTGTGTAAGAGAAGTTGGGAAATAACTGAGGTAGTTATTATATGTCAGGAGGGTGGCTTCTAGAGTCAGACTGCTTGAGTTTTAATCTCAGCTCTGCCAATTACTAAACTGTGATTTTGGGTCAATCATTTGATCTCTCTGTGCCTCAGTTTCTTGAACTGCATAATTGAGATAAGAATAGTACATGCTGTAAGGCTAAATGAGTCCGCATATAAAGCACTTAAGACAGTGTTTAGCACCTAGTAGGTGCCTAACAAATATGAGCTGTTTATTTATTGTTCTATCTACTTCAATTTTTCGGGTGGGAAAATTGAGGCTTGTGACATTCTTGGTCTAATCTATTTCTCATGATGACGGTTCATTCACTCTGGCTCTCATCTCCACCCCAGGTGTCCCAGAAAAAAAAGTCTTCCTTTACTGTTCTTCAAGTTTCTATCTCTCAGGGTCCAGTTCAAATCCCAGCTCTTCTGTGAAACCTTCCCTAACTATTCTAGCCCCAACTGATCTCTCAGTTCTTAATACTCCTACTGTACTTAGAATTAGTATCATAATTTAGTACAACACTATAATTATTTCATGTGTGCTATTTTTAGCTCTCCACCTGCTGTGTAAATTTCATGAGATTTTATGTGTGCATCCCTGCCCCCATTCTAAACGAGGGGAGGGAGAAGAGAGGAAACTAACATTTATTGAGCACTTCCTATGTAACCCTGTACCAAGTGCTTAGCATACATTAGCTCATTTCATCAGCATAACTCAGTGAGGTAAATATTATTTTCTAGTTCTGAAGATAAGGAAACTGAGGTTCAGAAAAGTTGAGCAATTTCTGAGACAAAATAGCTAGTGTGTGGGAGAGCCAGATTGACACCAGGTCTGTCTGGCCTTCTAGTCTACGTTGTTTCTACCACATAAAAGGCTCTCATACGAAAACCCATGGCCTTTCAGATATTTGTTGATTAATTTCCTGAGAGCAAGGCATTTGCTGATATCAGGTTGACCAAGTCCCATCTTGCTTCATGCAAAATCACATGTAAAGAAAAACTGTACAAAATGTTTAAGAATAAAATAAATTTCCAGTAGCAAGAAGAAACCAGTTGACTGTTAGAATTCTGTTTGCTAGAGTTGGAAACACTGAGTCTTCAGGCCAGGGAGGAAACATGCTCCAGCAGGTATGACAAGGGAAAGGACACAGTCTCCTGGATTCTATTTCTGTTTTGGCCCTAACCACTTTGCTAATGTTTTCACTTCTGCTAAAATGTGAAGGCAAGAGTTTCAGAAGAAAGGTTGCCACATAAATACAAAATGAGAGCAGGCAGTTAGCTAGTTAAATGTGGTAGAGGCACAAACAACATTAGACTCTGTGATGGGAGTTCCCAGCGGGGACATATTCTATTTATGCATTTGTCTTTCCAGCTCCACTTAAACCCATAGAGAGCAGCATTGGGTCTATAGCAATCCTTAAACATAAATAATAACTGTATCTATGTTTTTAAATACCCTGTAAGAGTTATATTTGGTTTACCTAGGATCCATTTGAAACATTCAAGAAGTTTGTTCTTGTTTTCCTACTTGATATGATGTTTGTCTTTATTTTTCAGACTAATTACTCTGTACAGTGGTAGTATTAAATAAGAAAAAACAATTGATTCTTCATATGTTTGGGAATTGATTCATTAAGAGTTTTTAAATTAGTGCCTCGGCATCCTGATGGAGTCCCTAGCCTTATGGTGAAGAACACAAACTGGGATGGAGGCAGTAGGGGCAGAGGTTTGTCTTGGAAGTCATCCAGCCAGGAGCCAAGAAGCCAAGCCTGAAAGGATGGAGGACGGAGGCAGGTTTGCAATCCTGCAGTCCTTTAAGGTTCACCCGTAGGTCACGTTGAAAAAAAGGGGCACAGAACTTGCCATGGAATTCAGAAGCCTGGAAATGTGAGCACGTCTTGTGGAAGACTCCCTGCTCCCATCAAGGTCTGGAAAGGGACCACTGCTGAGGATGGATGTCCAGTTGCTTTGAAATGGGAGGACAAGCGAGTTCTTTTCTGTCTGGTTATTTACAACACATTGTTCCTTCTCATGGACTCCTCCGCCCTCCCCAGGACCACACTGAAATGACTAAATCTGCCTGTCGTTCCAGTGAATCTAGTCAAATAAATAAGTCAATTCTCTTTAAGTTTGTGGTCTCAACTCCTAGTTGGTTTATTGCAAAATTAAAGGGCACATAGAGTAGAACCATCAATCAGTAACCAGTAGAGGAACAAGCTCTTTGTGGAATGTACTGAGAAGCAGGGAAGATGAAGGAAAAAAATGAAAAGAAACCTCATGAAATGGTCATTTGTTAAGAGAACAGAGAGAAAAAAAAAATATCCCCATTTCACATGCAATATCATTTAGGAAAAGCCTTATTAAAGGTTTCCTATCTCACCAGGACAGCAAGCACAGGAACACAAACAAAAATCCCTCAAAATGATCTGCCACTTATTAGTGCTGGTTTCTTGTGGGTTTTGCTATATTCCATAGACACAGCCAGAGACCATGGGGCCAAGGGGCTGGAGGAGTGACTCAGCAGGCTTGGGACCAGGGGAGGAAGTGGAGGGATTAGCATTGTTTATCACAAAACAAACAAATATACATATATAACTGGGTCCCTCATCCTTCTACCTCAGGCTGACCTTCCTTCAACACCTCTTTATTTAAAGTAAAAGCACCAAAGCCTTATTTGAAATTTGTAATAAATGCTATTTGATGAAGGTAAAAATTGAAGAGCAATATGTAATCTAGGGGAAAAAACTAACACTGAGTACCCACTGGGTGCCAAATACCATGCTAAGTGCCTTATTTACATAACTTTCTTTGCTCCTCACTGTAAGCCTATGAGGTAGGTAACACTATTCCTCCACTTTAAGGAAAAACACCTAAGTAACTTGCCTATCTTGCAGCAAGCAGCAAAATCTGTGACTCCAAAATCAGTCCTTTCAACTAGATACACCATGTTCAAACATGGCACCAGGAAAGCTATTTTGACATTCTAAACGTCCCTTGAAGAAGTGAGATAGGTGGAAATACCAGAATAATTTACCAGCCCTATTTCTAAGTTGTACTTTTTCTTCTCCTGACAACCTTCTTCTCCAGGACAACTACTATTTGTGCCCTTTTCACAGGAGTGGAAGATGAAGTACCAACAGATGTAGGAATTGTTTGTACTGGGAAGCAGTAGAGCCATTAGCCCATAATATGGTTCCAATTCTCACTCGTGGCAAAATGTAGCCTTTGAAATAACTTGGTAATGGGGAAAAATGGTTTATGTTGCTTTAGTGTAATGAAAGTGCTATATATACTATATATATATATATATGAATATAAAAAATCTCATCTGAACCCCATTATCACCCAGTGATAAGCAGGTATTAGATCTCTTTACACACTGGAGAGGAAAAATGACTTGCCAAAGTTTACATCATATAAATGGAAGTTTGGACCCAAATCCAGATCTACTGACACCAGATTCCATACTCTTTACACTCCCTCACCCTGAAGGGAAGTACACATCCCAGAGAGAGGGAGGCTGATGGTAAAAGAATAGCCCCCAGGAGAAACCTGGGTCTCAGTATCTTTCTGAAATAAGGATGGACTGCTTATGAAGTTGTGATGCCCACTGGAACTGCAACTTGGCTTTAGTTTTTCTCCCCAAACAATGAACTATCAATAGTGTTAGAACCTCTACGTTTTCTCTGACAGTGACCCTCTGTTACTAAAATAAGGCTCACTGTAAGTGCTGGTTATGGTTTATCAGAAGCGAACCCCCTCATTAATTCAGCCAAGGAGTTCCCAAGAGAGGACAGAGGAAGCAAGAAAGTTATATCTGGGGCTACGTAGGTTGAAGGCAAGATTGCTAGGAGGCTATATTTAAGTATTAAAATTAAAAATGTTAATAAAGAAAATATTTATTAAATACAAATCATGGACAAAATAAAGCTAAGACAACTTCGCTGTTAAGAAGGAAAAGTAACACTAGTATGTGAACAAACTATGTCAGGGAGCAAATAATCCTTGTCATAAGAGAGGTGAAAGAGAACGCTATGGAAGTCTAGAAGATGGAAAGATATGGCTTCTCACTGGAGGCCTTATAGAAGGTGTCATTTGAGCTGGACCTTGAAAGCTGGTTACAATTTGATCTTGAAAGTTATACAGAAGGTCATTCCAAATGATAGAAGAGCCCCAATATTCTAAGAATTTAATATTTAATTATATATTATTACATTTAATATATAATTTAGATCTGCAGAATATTTCAGAGGAGGATCTTAAACTCTGGAAACTGGAAGTCACTGAAAAGGTAACCAACTGTCTTTCTACAATAAGAGACCAGGCATTTACAGCAAGAGTTCATCTGCCTCTAGAAGGAGCTCTTTGAGAAGCAAAGAAACACTTCCCCAGACTCCCTGAGCTAAGAAACACTGGAAAGGACTCAGGTCTGTTCATGCAGCTTCTCATGTCTATGTTTCCCAGTCTTTCTGGAAGGAGAAGCAAGGTTCTCCATAATCCTCTCCTACCCCTGAAGCTGGTTCCTACAGGACAGATTCTTGCAGTAAAAATAATAATAATAATAATAATAATATGTTAGCTGAGGGGCCCGGCTAGATAGCTCAGTGGATAAAGAGCGCGCTGGGATACCACATGGGAGGCCCCGGGTTCGGTTCCCGGGGACCTCTCCTAGCGGGCAGACCGCCTTGAGAATGGCAAGCCGCCATGGGCGGGCCAGAGCCGCCGTGGGCAGGGCAAAAAGCTGCCACGGACAAGGCAAAAGCCGCCACGGGCAGGGCAGGTC
>PVKH010014465.1:0-16471 GCA_004027955.1 Chaetophractus vellerosus
TTCGAGGGTGGCTCCATTCCGTTCCCACGGGCGGCTCCGCTCCATGTTTTGCGGGCAGCAGTCCTCCATGTTTTTTGCGGGCTGCTCGGCTTCCGCAGTTCGCAGGCGGCAGCTCCGCTTTTCACGGGTGACTTTGCCATGCCCGTGGGGGCTCCGCCCTGCCCGTGGGGGCTTTTTGCCTTGCCCACGGTGGCTCTGCCCCGCCCACGGCGGCTTGCCTTTCTCAAGGCCGTCTGCCCGCTTGGAGAGGTCCCCGGGAACCGAACCCAGGGCCTCCCATGTGGTACACCGGCGAGCTCTTTATCCACTGAGCTATCTAGCCGGGCCCTTATGATATTCTTAAAGTTACTTTTATGGATCATTTTTGATTCTGGTTCTTTGATATCTGAAATTGTCTACACAATATCATCTCTGTGCCATCAAGAGCATTAGTGAAGCAGTATTTCCCAAAAGAGTGGTCCCTATTGTCTCTGGGATTTTCTTCCATGCACTGTCACACATTTTCCAAGGTTTGATATAGGCTCCTTTTTGATCTCACAAGAAGTTGCAATGGAAAGTTTTCAGACAACAATCAGGGCTTATGGTCTTCTCTCAAATCGCCTTTCCTTGGTTCCCTCAAGGGGTTCCCAATGTCTAGACATATCACAAAGAATTGGAACTGGATGAACACATAAGCTAGAGATGAAAACCCATATCAAATGCCACCTGGTTGACAATGATTACCAACATTTAAATTGTAAGATGTATCGTGATTCCAGAGCTGGTAAAATATGAGAAAATCTGTTTTAGAGTCATGCATTCAAAATAATTTTAAAGACAATGTCTCTGCTCATAGATATTTTCTTACTTCACCTCTCAGTATAAATTGAGTGGCCTACTCTTAGTCAGGTAATAATTCTTAACAAATTATCTTCCTATCAGGTGACTATGAGAGTTTGATACTCAACATATAATTAGGAACATAGAATAAATGTTCTCCAGGAATTTACAAGTTATTTATTTAAAATTGGAGTGAAGAAATATATATATGGATGATTGCCCATCCATTGTTTACACAACAATCTACCCTTGAATTAAGGCAGACCAGCAGAATTCTGGCTCCCTGGATCACATTATGTTGAGCTCCTGTTCATCTGCCTATCCTGAGTTGCACTTTACAGCAATGTTACATTAAAAGATTCTATAGGAAATAGTTCTATGGAATTGATCATGATCTCAATTAAATAATCACTACTAAATAGTCACTTAATTTATGTGATTAATTTAATTATTAAATAATTGTAGCCATTGTAAAATAGTGGATGAATGTGCTTGTTAACAAGTGTGTTCTTGCAAAAATTATTCATACATTATATGGTGTCTTTTTTAGGAGTGTTTTCAGGAGAAATGTCTTTGTGGTTTTAGGATCGACAGTATCCTTGCCTCTCATGAGTAAATGGCATATTTTTACTGAATGTACACTGGATATTTCCCTGTTCAGGTGTCCCTCCTTTTTGTCTTGGTCACTGAAAGCCTATTTTCTCCCCTGCCTTAGCATGTGTATACATGTGCATTTTTCTATTAACTTTATTTTTTATTTTATTTTATATTTTAACTTTTGTGTTCCTTTTGTTTCAATTTCTCATGGATTTCACTTTTGGTAACAACTGTATTTTATATTTCCTGGAAGGATGCTCTCAATCCTTTTGGAAACAAGGCAGGGGGCATGTAGATTACAGACGGATAGATGTATGAAGATGAATAAATAGAGAAAAGAGATGTCAATATTCTGGTATCTGGAAGGAACATCTTCCACTACAAATAGATAAACTGATTTTAAGCAGATATCTTTTAATTTGACTAGATTAATTCTTGATTGTTAACAGTTTTGACCCACTTATCCAAATTTGGGGAATCAATGTTTGTATAACCCATGTTAAATATGTAATTAAAACTAATGGGGAAGTGGATGTGGCTCAACCAGTTGGGTGCCTGCCTACCCCATGGGAGGTCCCAGGTTCGGTTCCCTGTGCCTCCTGGAGAAGATGAGTAGAGGCTCACACCCACTGCAATGAGCTAGACACTGCACTCATTGCAACAAGCAGATGCCTAAACAAGCAGATACCACAAGTCAGCAGATGCCACGGCCTACGGGGAGCAGATGTGGCTCAGGCCGTTGGGCACTTGCCTCCCATGTGGAGGTCCTGGGTTCAATTCCCAGTGCCTGCTAGAGAAAGCAAACAAACAATGAGAAGACAGATGAAAGAACCATCTGGGGAAGGGGAGGATAAATTTAAAAAAATAAAAATAAAAAATCTTCTAAAATAAGTAAAAAATAATGCCCCATATGGGAATCCTATATGATATGCATCATTGTTTTGTTAGCTTACAACTCCTCTAATAAATTTTTAAAAATACTATTTAAAAAACCCTACTGCCCCAGACTTTTCAGTCATATGCATTTCAAAGCAAAAACAAGAAAGATGTCCATTCAGCCTTTCCCTAAACTCAGAAATACGGCCGTCTTTGTCAGTAGCTACTCAGTTGTTTATCAAGACTCCAGGACCCTTCAATGTAAGCACTCTTATCCTCCAGAACTTTTTCCTCTGTAGGGTTTTATAAGTGGTTTGCATCATAGTACAGATGTTTTTATAGATCAGCACCTGCCTTTTATGCTTGTTTTAATCTATATTTACATGACAGCTATCACTCTGAAATCAAAGCTTTTTGAATCATAAATTTGAGTAAACTCAATTAGCTACATCAAGAAAGTTTGAAAGCAAATGAGCTCCAGTAACTCTTACACATGGAGACTGGAGTCATTGAGTCCCTACATATAATACCTATATCGTAAGCGACAGTTATCAGTTCTAAACCAAAAAGTGGTTGATATAAGTTATTCAAAATAAAAGGCTAAAACATAGTGTCTATCTTAAATGCTTTTGTCAAGCAACTGGGAATTCAAATTCCACTTAAAACATTCCATTTGCAGCACAACTAAATGAGAAGGAAAGGGACTTTAAAAAGAAAAGGATTAGTGTTGGCTGGTGGGCATGGAGAGTTTCATGCAGAGGGTAGAGAGAATTCTATTAGTACTGGAAGATAAAGAGAAGTTAAGTTCATGGAAAACAGGAGAAGGGTTATTTCAGACTACAGATTCCATGAAGTAGAAAATGTATCTGTTCACTATTAGGTGTCAAGAATAATAATTTAGATCGGCTGAATTATTTTGAAGGAAGTTTGGGATAGTTCAGGCAAGAAAAATCCTGGAGTGTGCAGGAAATGGAAAAAATCGGCCTGTATTGAGTGCAGGATGTATTCTGGAATGATTAATCTGAAAGCAGTCATGACACAGACTGTATCATAAAAGCAAAAATGACCATAAAGTATAACTACAAGATGTAGAAGTGATTATTGTGTGCCATTTTAAAAACAGTGTTGGGTTTGTATGGTTGCATTGGAGTGTGCACCTTTGATTATTAACTAAACTGTTTGTAACTCATAGAGGTAGAAGTTAAGTTGTAGAAAATTGATGGTGATGCAAATAAATTTTGTTTTAGATAAAATTGACTTCCGTCCTGTAGAACAGACAAGTCAAGTCATTGCATTTTATTGTCCTATAGGATGTCAACCAAATTGGCTTCTGTTAGTAATTTCAGCATCCCTGATTGTATATAATTATATATATATATATAGTATTATATATACAAATACACACATATATACAAATATGTATCATAATATATATAATTACATATTATAATTATGTGTATTCTGTTTTCTCTTGAGCTGTTTTTAATATCTTACTGATTCTCTCACTCATGAATGAGTTAAATAAAAATTTGATACTTGTTCATTTTATATTTGAATGAAAATCATTGTACCTTTTTGACATCTTACATTAGCGGTAGCACAGATCATTTGGAGGAGGAGTTTGAAGTCTAGAGGCCAAATACAATAAAATATTTATGTCAGATATTACTGCCCTCAACACTCAAGATATGAGGTGTTCAGGTCCTAGATTTCAGTAACCATGTATCATGGTTAGGTTCGAGTGTCAACTTGGCTATGTTATAGTTAGCATCCAGTTGTTCGGTCAAGCAAGTTCTGGCCTGATTGTTACTGTGAGAATATTTTGTGGATTCAAATCATCAGTCAGTTGATTGCTTCTATGGCTGGTTACATCTACAATCATCTGAGGAGATTGTCTTTAGCAATGAGGGGAGTCTCATTCAATCACTGGAAGGCATTAAAGAGAGAACTGATGATTTCAGCAGTCAGAAAGAAGAATTTCTCTCTCTACTTCAGCCCGCTAGCTTCTCCTGGAGAATTCATCAAAAACCTTTTTCAGAGTTGCCAGCTTGCAGCCTGTTCTATGGGATTCCAGCTTGCCCACTCCCATGGTTGCATGAGTCACTTCCCATAAAAAAATATAGCCTGTCGATACTGTTTCCCTGAAGAACCCTGACTAATACGCCATGTATTTTAGAAAAAAGTAGGAAAATCTGAGAAATTTTAAAAACAAAACAAGCACAGGATTTAGTGATAAGTGTAATAGAGGAGGTAAAGGAAAGAAAAAGGGAGTCAAAGGTAAAGCCACAGTTCCTATGAACTGAGGGAAAGCAGGCACCTGCTTTCTAAGGTGTGGTCTGACATTGGCCCAGTGAAATGGACCTCTAGAAGGTTTAAGTAACTTGCTTCATTAGTTTCTCTCCTCCAGGGACCTCTCTCCTGTTACATTGTGCTGAAGAGAGATCTTGGCCATTGCTTGGACAGTTTACAACTGGGGAAATAGATATTGAGGAGCATACCTGGAAGAAAACCAATTAAAAAATGTATTAGCAGTTTCTACTTTCCCTTTGTCAACAAATAAACCTTTACCTTGTAAATAATTATTGTGACAGAAAGAAAGAAAGCGACCTACGTGTTCAATTAAAATAAAAAAGTGATATAAATCATGGCACATTCACTTAACAGAATGTTATTTATTCATGAAAAACTATGCTTGTGAAATTGGTATGTTAACAAACTATTCTTTATGATTTAATTTATACAGCAAATTATTAAGTTGCAGTTAAAACTTGACCTCAGCTAAGTAAATAAGCAAACAAACAAAGGCATAAATCTACTGGTTCATATTTTCCCTGTGTGGGGTCCAGGAATCTGTATTTACAAATTTCCTTAAAATAACTCTGTTTATCAACCAAGTTTCAATAATTTATTTAGCATCTGTTGTCTTGCTGCCTACTGGTATATTTACACTTCCAGGACCAGGCAGAAACATGGATACTTTTGATAGGAAAACGTTTTGGAAAATTTTGTTTCCTTAGAAATTCATTCAATAAATATTATTGAACATTTAGTATGTGTCAGACATTGTGACAGCAGTGGGGTCACATCAACAAACAAGATAAACATAAGTAAACTTTTATTTAAGCTGAATCACCAGAACGGAAGTTACAATAATGTAAGCACGTTCTAGTGGCTTACATTCTCTGGCTAAGCGTAGATAAATAAAGTGATAATTTTACATTCTAAAGAAATAACTTGTATGTATGACAGAGTAGCTGCCCCAAGTATAGTAGCTTTAGCAAACACATAATGCTATGTGCCAGCTGCTATTCTAAGCATTTTATACATATCAAAGTATTTAATTACATCATATTACACCGGATTAAAAGATTATAGGGTAGTATAATCTGCCTTAACCACCCTCTCACCCATAAGTCAGCTGCCTACCCATTTATCCACAGGAATCCAGCCAAAGTCCTGGTACTGCAAACACTTTCCTTCATTCTCCTTCCTTGTTTGCTCTCAGGTCTCTTCTTTTCCAGTCAATAGCCACATACTCGGTCTAAGTGATGCTCACAGCAATGGACTTTCACTTTCAGTATCTCAGATAAAGTTTGCAGCAGTATTGTGAGGGAGGGAGTTTATAGAGGAGGCAAACCTTTAAAGGTTCAGCACTGACACTGAAGTTAGGTTCTGTCAGGGTTCCTGAGCTTCTATGACAGATACCACACAATAGGTTAGCTTTAGCAATGGACATTTATTGGCTTTGGGTTTTGAGCTAGAAGAAGACCAAAATCAAGATATTGGCAAGGCTTACTTTCTCCCTGAAGATGAGTATTCTGGTGCTGGCTGCCCGTCGGCAATGCTTGGGGTTCCTTGTTTTGTATTTCTGCCTCCGGTCCCACCGCAACGTCCTCTCCTTTCTTGTTTCTGCGACTTGTGGGTTCTCTTTATAAGGTCTCCAGCAAACTAGCTTTAGGTCCACCTGGTTCAGTTTGTCACACCTTAACAGAAAATAGCATCTTCTAAACGTTCTATTTACAATGACTTCACACCCACAGGGGCACCGATTAAGAACACGTGTTTGTTGGGATACATAATTCAAACCTATCATAAATTCTATGTGTGATTTATGAGAGATGCTAGTATGCTCTTCATTCATTTTCTTAAAATATACCACCCCGGGTACCTCTGGGCTGGTAGGAGAGGGGTTGGAAGATCGAGAACGCATAAATAAATGCAAGTTATTAATAAGGTTCTAGTTTATTGGCTTGGATAAAATGTTCATGAGTGTTCATTACCTTGTTATGCTTTATAATAAACAGATCTAGTATTTATAATACTTTATATCAAATTAGTTAAAATACATAAAAAGGAAATAATAAAAAAGTCTATTTAAAAATCAGAGAGAGAAAAAATAAAATTGGATGATAATCTTAATATATATTTGAAAATATACAAATTATAAGATACAGTTATTTACTCTTCCCCATTCCTTAAATCACTATGGGTTGGAATACTAGTTTGTCACTAGAATTTATAGTTCTATCATAATTTTCGTTTACATCAAGCTATAAACAGTTTAACTGGTTTCCTTCTGCTTGATATATATTTAAGGTGCAGGTTATACTGCAAAAGTACAGTATTTTAAACAAATATAAATTGATTTCTCTCATATTAGGCACAAAGGTGGGCAAAAGACCCTGGATTCCATTTCTGACTCCAGACTGTCCCCCCTAGAGGGATCAGAAGGTCCACACATTCTTTCCTCTAACATCCCGTTAGTCAGATGACCACAACCGCATTCAAGGGAGACTGGGAAAAGTAGTTGCTGGCTGGGCATGCACCAGTAAAAAATATTCAGTAGTGCTGGGGGTCCCTAAATTTACAATAAGGAAGGAGAAAATGGATATTGGGAGAAAATTAGCAATCTTTGCTCAACTTCTAAAAGACTTTTGTATGCTAATGTACGTTGTGAATGTCCCAGCACTGGGGGTGGGGTGGAGGTGGAGGTGGAGTGGGATCTGACCGGCTGAAATTCTCAAATGATTTAATCTGCTTCTGTGTAGTAGTTAGGTTTTGGTGGACCCACGACCCCACCCCACCTGAAAAGTGAATTCAGTCTGACTGGGATGTTGGGCCTTCCACCTGTAAATACCCAGAGAGGGAGAGGGGTTTCCGAAGAGTGTAAAAGGGTGAAATTGTTGCCCACAGTGAGAAGAGATCATGTGGTCCTCAGTCTTTGAGGCCATGGTGGATCTGCTACCAGTAGGCTTTTATATTTGTGAAGTAATAAGGACAAAGGGGAAGGGTTTATCCCAATTCTCTCAAACCCCCATACATGGGAAGATAAAATTGAATCCTCAGAAACAAGCTCTTAAAAATAGAAAAGGGCCTGTTCACCATGGACTGTAAACTAAATAAGAATCAGTGATGCCAACTGGCCATTCATCCAAACTCAAATTGTCCAGTCTTGGTCGTAGGACATCCTCATGAAGTGCAGGATCTCCATTAAAGAAGACATAACCAGTGAAATATAAAATCACTCAATGAAGACTGTGGACACGTTGGTTTGGATTTCTGTCAAATAGCCCTTCCAAAACAATAAAATTAGGTTTCAAGGTGTCATCTTGACAGAATAGTGTGGTTTGCAAATTAGTGGAGCCTCACTGTGTAACTATATCTCAGATCTTTTTTTTTCATTGAAAGATTATTGAAGTATATCATTCATACATAAACCTACACAAACAAGTGTATAGTACAAAACAAGCATGCATAACATCATACAGGGTTCCCATACCTCACCCCACCACCAACACCCTGCATCACTGTGAAACATTTGAAACAAATTATGCAAGAGTATCATCAAAGTATCTCTACTAACTACAGTCCATATCTTACACTTGGTGCATCTTCCCCCCAGCACACCTCACTATTTTCTTTGTTCCTAAACCATACAATTTATCTAAGAAATACAAACCACGGCATTTGGTAAACCACAGAGATGTGCATTCATCACTTCAATCAATATTAAAGCATTTCCACTACTCCAAAAAAAAAGGAAAAAAAAAAGAAAAAAAAAACCACAATCATGCATATATGTTAGTGCTACTACTTACAAATAATATGATGTGCTTTCACCATTTCTATTCATTTACAAATAAACTTTTACCAATTCTGCACAGATTAAATGTCAGCTTTCCATTCTCTGGCCACATTCTATTCTCTAGTGACTTCTAATCTAGCTATTAACTCCTTTAGTTTGCTCATTATGTTTAGTTCATAACAGCAAATTCATACAATATTTGCCCTTTTGTATTGGCTTGCTTTACTCAACATAATGTCCTCCAGGTTCATCTATGTTGTCATATGCTCCATGACTTCATTTCTTCTTACAGCTGAATAATATTCCATAGTGTGTATATACCAAAGTTTGTTTATCCATTAGTCAGTTGATGGACACCAGAGTTCTTTCCATCTTTTGACAACTATGAATAATGTTGCTATGAAGATTTGTGTGCAGCTGTCTGCTCGTGTCACTGCTCTCAGTTCTTCTGGATATATACCTAATAGTGGTATTGCCGGGTCACGTGGCAGGTATGTATCCAACTTCCTTAGGAAACTCCAAACAGATTTCCACAGTGGCTGAACCATTCTACATTCCAACCAATAGTGTATAAGCATTTCTATCTCTCCACATCCTCTCCAACACTTGTAGTTTTTTGTTTTGTTGATATTGGCCATTCTAGTAGGTGTGAAATGACATCACATTGTAGTTTTGATTTGCATTTACCTAATAGCCAGTGATGTTGAAATTTTTTTTCATGGGTTTTTTCACCATTTGTATTTCTTCTTTAAAAAATATCTATCCAGGTCTTTTGCCCATTTTTTAAAAACTAAAATGTTATTGAAGTATATCATTCACATATGAACATACATAAACAATGAGTGTATATTAAAATTTGTGACTTTACAAAACAAACATGCATATCATCATACAAAGCTCCTATAAATCTGTCCAGCACCAACACCTTGCATTGTTGGGAAACATTTGTTACAAATTATGAAAGAACATCATTGAAATATTACTACTATAGCCCATATCTTACATTCGGTGTATTTTCCCCAACCCACCCAATTCTTTACACCATATATTACTATAATATATGCATTATCATTCAAAAAAAAAGGTTCTCATGTATGTCCTTTCAACCACAGTCCATCATCCACCACTGGGATTTCCTGTGTTATACAATCCCATGCTTTGTATAATCCATTCAAAGTGTACACTCAGTGGCTCTCATTTTCATCACAGAGTTGTGCTGTCATCACCTCAGTCAATTTTAGAATGTTTTCATTACTCCAAAAGGAAAAATCCCATACCCACTTATACCCCCCTATTGTTGTCCCTTAGTATTGAAATAACATCTTGCCATTGCTGCAAAATATTACAATATTACTGTTAACTATTGTCCTTATGTTACATAAGTTATAATTTTCCCATTTATCACCATATTCTTAGCACTTTGTCAAAGAGCATTCTTATATTTATACTATTAACTACAATCTTCATGCACCACTGAAATCACTGTTATACATTCCCTAAATTATTCTCTAGTTTCCTTTCAATTGACATTTATAACCACAGACTTTCCATTTCAGCTACAATCATATTTATAAATCAGCAGTGTTATTTATACTCACTACAAAGTGTTACTCTCAATTCAATTCATTTCCACACTTTTACAATTAACCTGATTGATAATACTAAATACATTAAGTATCAGCTCCCATTCTCAGTCCACATTCTATTTCCTAGTAACCTTTTCTAGAGTTTGCCTCCATGAGTTTACTCATTGTATTTAGTTTATATTAGTGAGATCATTCAATATTTGTTCTTTTGGGTCTGGCTTATTTCACTCAACATATTACATTGTAGGTTCATCTAAGTTGTCTTATGGATCCAAATTTCAGTTTTTCTTACAGCTGAATAGTATTCCATTATATGTATATACCACATTTTATTTATCCAATCTTTGGTTTATGGACATAAGGGTTGTTTCCACATTTTAGAAATTGTGAATAATGCTGCTATGAACATTGATGTGCAAATGTCAGTTCACATCCTTGCTTTCAGTTCTTCTGAATATATTCCTAGTATTGGAATTTTTGGATCATATGGCAGTTCTATATTCAGCTTCTTGAAGTACTGCCAAATTATCTTCCACCGAGGCTGCACTATTCTACATTTCCACCAACAGTGAAGGAGTGTTCCTGTTTCTCCACACCCTTTCCAGCATTTGTAGTTTTCTGTTTTCTTAATAAGGACCATTCTATAAAGTGTGAAATGGCATATCATTATAATTTTGATTTGTATTTCCCGAATAGCAAGTGATGTAGGGCATTTTTCATATGATTTTTGGCCATTTATCTTTCCTTTTTGGGGAAATGTCTATTGAAGTCTTTCTGCTAATTTTTAAATTGGTTTGCTTGTCTTTTCATTGTTGAGTTGTATGATCTCTTTATATAACATGGATATAAACGCTTATCAGATATGTAGTTTCCAAATATTTTCTTCCATTGGGTAGGCTATCTTTTTATTTTCTTGACAAAGACTTTTGAAGAACACAGAGTTTATTTTGAATAAGTCCTGTTTTCTATGTTTTCTTTTGTTGCTCTGCTTTGTGTATAAGGTTTAAGAAACTATCACCTACCACAAGATCTTGAAGATGTTTCCCGACATTTTCTCCTAGGAATTTTATTGTTGTAGCTTTTATATTTAGGTCCTTGATCCATTTTGAGTTAATTTTTGTGTAAGGTATGAGACAGGGGTCCTCTTTCTTTCTTATGGATATGGATATCCAGTTCTCCCAGCACCCATTTGTTGAATAAATTTTTCTGTCCCAACTGGGTGGGCTTGAAAACCTTGTCAAAAATCACTTGACTGCAGATGTGAGGGTCTATTTCTGAATTCTTGAATTGATTCCATGGGTCTACCTTTATGCCAGTACCATGTTGTTTTTACCACTGTAGCTAGGTAATATGCTTTAAAGTCAGGAAGGGAGAGTCTTCCTGCTTTGTTCTTTTTAAAGACATTTTTGGCTATTCAGGAACCTTTATCCTTCCAAATAAATTTGATAATCGGCTTTTCCATTTCTGCAAATAATAAAAAAGGTTGTTGGGATTTTTCCTGTGATTACATTTGAATCTGTAAATCAGTTTGGGTAGAATTGACATCTTAATGATATTTAGTCTTCAAGTCCTTGAACATAGAATGTCCTTCCATTTATTTATGTCTTCATTGGATTCATTTAACCATGTTTTGTAGTTTTCTGAATACAGGTTCTTTATGTCCTTGGTTAAGTTTATTCCTAAATATTTGATTCTTTTAGTCTCTAAATGAAATTTTCAATTTCCTCCTCTGGTTGTTCATCAGTAGTGTATAGAAATGCTATTGATTTTTGTGTAATTAATTTTGTATCCTGCCACTTTTCTGAACTTATCTATTAATTCTAGTAGCTGTGTTGTGGATTTTTCAGGATTTTCTAGATATAGGATCATATCATCAGTGAATAGTGAAAATTTTACTTCTTCATTTCATATTTGGCTGTCCTTTGTTTATTTTTCTTGCCTAATTGCTCTAGCTAGAACTTATAGAACAACAATGAATAACAGTTGAGACAGCGAGCATCCTCATATTTTCCTGACCTCAGCAGTAAAGCTTTCAGTATTTCATTGTTGAATACAATGTTAGCTGTAGAGACTTCATAGATGGACTTTAGCATGTTGAGAAAGTTTCCTTCTATTCCTTTCTCTTGGATGGTTTTTTTGACAAGAAAGGAGGCTGTATTTTGCCAAATGCCTTTTCTGCATCAATTGAGAGGATCATGTGATATTTTTCTTAGATTTATTAATGTGGTTTATTACACTAATTGATTTTCTTATGTTGAAAAACCTTTTGCATACCTGGGATAAAACCATCTCAGGGCTGCCTTTTCTGCATCCCAAGATTTTGATATGTTTTGTTTTTGTTTTCATTTGTCTGAAGATATTTACTGAATTCTCTCACAATGTCTTCTTTGACCCATTGATTATTTAAGAGTGTGTTGTTTAATCTCCATGTATTTATGAATTTTCCCTTTTTCTGTCTGTTATTGACTTCCAGCTTCATTCCACTATGATCAGAGAAAGTGTTTTGTGTAGTTTCAATTTCTTAAAAATTTATTGAGACCTGTCTTGTGACCCAACATAAGGTCTATCCTGGAGAAGGATCCATGAGTGCTTGAAAAGAATGTATATCCTGCTCTTTTGGGGTGTAATCCTATAAAAATGTCTGTTTGGTCTAGTTCATTTATCAGATTATTCAAGCTCTCCATTTCTTTATTTATCCTCTGTCCAGATGTTCTATCCAATGCTGAGGGTGGTATATTGAAGTCTCCAACTATTTTTGTAGATACATCCATTTCTCCCAGTGTGGGTCTCATATATTTCATGGCACCTAGGTTAGTTGCATATTTATGATTGCAATTTCTTCTTGGTTAATTGTTCCTTTTATTAATACACAATGATTTATTCATCTCTTATAACAGTTTTGCATTTAAAATCTAGTTTGTCTGATATTAGTATCACAACTCCAGCGCTTTTTTGTTTGCTATTTGCTTGGTATATAGCTTTTCAACCTTTCTTTTTCAACCTGGTTGTGTCCTTATATCTGAGGTGAGTCTTTTGTGGACAGCTTATAGATGGCTTATATTTTTTATCCATTTTATCAGTCTATGTCTTTTGATTGGGGAATTCAAGCCATTAACATTCAGTGTTATTACTGTAAAGGCATTACTTACTTTGATCATTTTATCCTTTGGTTTTCTGTTGTCCTATCTTACTAGTGTTCATCTTTTTACCTTTTAATTTACCATTCCTAGTACTCTTCATGTCTACACTCTTCTCCATGTCTCTCACCCTTGTTTTTTCCTTTCAGACTGCAACACTCCTTTTAGTATCTCTTGTAGTTCTCGTCTTTTAGTAACATTCGCTCTCATTTTTTTTGGTTGTCTGTGAAACCTTTAAACATACCCTCATTTTTGAAGGACAGTTTTGCTGGACACTGAATTCTCAGCTGACAGTTTTTCTCTTTCAGTACCTTAAATACACCATACCAATTTCTTCTCTCCTCCATGGTTTCTGATGAGAAATTGGCACTTAATTTTATGGAGGTCACCTTGTATGTGATGTTTTTCTTTTCTCTTGCTGCTTGCAGAATCCCCTATTTATCTCTGATATTTGTCATTCTTAATAGTAAGTGTCTCAGGTCAGGTCTACTCAGATTTTTCTGTTTGGGGTACATTGTCCTTTTTGGATATTGATATTCATGTCCTTCATAAGGGTTGGGAAATTTGGGGTCATTATTTCCTCAAATATCCTTTCTGCCCCTTTTCCATTCTCTTCTCCTTAGGGGACACTGATAACACATATCTTTGTTCGTTTTGCATTTTCATTCAGCTCCCTGAGACACTGTTCCATTTTTTTCCCATTCTTTTCTCTTTCTTCTCTCCTGTCAGATGTTCTGTCCTCACAATCACTAATTCTGTCTTTGAGCAACTTAAATCTGCTGTGTACTTTTAGTCTCATCCATTGTGTCTTTCACAAACTGTTCTTTTTGCTCACCCAGTGTCTTCTTAATATCCTTTATCTTTTTAGTCATATTTTCCTTCAACTCTTTGAATTGATTTAGATTTTTGTGATTATCATTGATTAGTTGTCTAAAATCCTTTATCTTGTCAGGATATCTGTTTTTGTTTTTTTCCTAATTTGTCCATGTGTTCATTTAAGTCTTTGCTTTTATCTCTTTCTCCTTTTTTATTATAGGCATTTAGGGCTATAAGTTTTTCTCTCAGCACTGCCTTTGCAGTACTCCATTAGTTTTGATGAGTTGTGTTCTTGTTTTCACTCGTCTCAAGATATCTATTAATTTCTCTTGCAATTTCTTTTCTGACTCACTGATTATTTAGGACTGTGTTGTTTAACCCCCATGTTTTGCAAAATTTCCCCTTTCTGGCCTATTATTGATTTTCAGCTTCATTCCCTCATGATCAGAGAAGGTGCTTTTTATCACTTCAATCTTCTTAAAGTTATTGAGAGCTGTTTTGTGGCCCAACATATGGTCTATCCTGGAGAAAGTTAGATGAACACTTGAGAAGAATATATAACCTGCTGATTTGGTGTACAATGTTCTGTATATATCTGTCAGGTCCAGGTCATTTATCATATTGTTCAAGTTCTCTGTTTCCTTGTTTGTCTTCTGTCTAGTTGTTCTAGCTATTAATGTAAGTGGTGGGTTGAAATCTCTAACTATTATTGAACATCTTTTTCTCCTTTCAGTTTTGCCAGAGTTTGCCTCATGTATTTTGGTGCACCCTGGTTAAGTGCATATATATTTATGACTGTTATTCTTTCCTTGTGGATTGTCCCTTTTATTAATACATAAGGGCCTTCTGCATCTTTTATCACTTTTTTACATTTACAGTTGGTCTTGTCTGACACCAGTATACCTACTCATGCTCTCTTTTGGTTACAAGTCTTGTAAAATCTCTTTTTCCAACCTGTCGCGTTCAGCCTATTTGCATCATTAGGTCTAAGGTGAGTCTCTGAAGACAACATTTGGGTGGCTTGTGTCTTCTTATCCATTCTGTCAGCCTATGTCTTTTGATTGGGGAGTTTAATCCATTAATATTACTAAAAAGGTATTACTTACTTCAACCATTTTATCATTTGGCTTTCATATGTCACATCTTATTTTTGTCTTGTTACCCTTTTGTTACCTTTTCTGATAGTCTTCACTTCTACACTCTTCTCCAAGACTCTCTCTCTTGTCTTGTCCTTTCTGGCTGTGCATAACTCCCTTTAGTGTTTCCTGCAGAGCAATATTTTGTTTACACACTCTCTTAGTTTCTGTTTTTCTATGAATATTTTACGCTGGCCCTAATAACTCTTTAGTTTATAAGAGATTCTTTGTGTCTGTGTGTGTGTTCACAATGGATTTATCTTGCTTGAAGATAAAATTAAAATAACAAGAGGAATTGAAATACTTTTGAGATCAACTATGACCAGGATGAGGTTGTCACTGGCTATTTTGTCAAATTCATAGAGTATACAGTCAATGAAATGCTTGTTTCCCTTCTTCATCAACCAAGGTAAGATCATTACAAACATAGTTTAAAGAAATTTCCTATACTAAGCTCCAGGAAATACCAAGGAGTTTGGTTGAGAGCAATGTTAAATGTGTTGCTACATAGCACAAGGCAGGTGGGCTCATGCCAGTGTCCTCCAGAAGGAACTTAAAGAAAGATTATGGTAACTAATGAGTGAGTAGCCAAAGTGCAATATTAAAGAAAAAAGGTCTAATTAGGAGAAAATGATGAGGGGCTTTAAGCATTGGAAAATATATATATAAACATCTTGAGAAGTGGATTGAATTTCCAAATCCAGAAAAATATGAAACTGTCATCTTATTTCATTCTTTATGTGTGCTCTAAGCAGGAATCTGCATGAAACTACTTTTACGTAATAGTTTGTTTATCCCTTTTTCCCCAGTGAATTATATGAACTCTACTATACCTACAGTTTTCACTATCTTATGATAGAAATCTATTTTCCTACCACAAGCAAACTTTAGATAACATAAAGTCTTTGAAGCATTATTTGTGTTTAAAATTAGATTAAGAAATGTCAGCATTCAAAATTAATGAATGAATGGTTTGAATAGTAAAGAGTATCAGGAGGACTATATGTTTTGATTGTTTATGGAAGCATATGGGTAATTTTCCTGATGGGTGGCAGAGTGTGGGGAAGATTTGAGATGAGAATGAAAAAGATTCTGACTTTTAGGTCAGGGACCCATGCATAAAATGTTTGCAAATTTATGGTTGGTTGTTTATTTGTTTAAAATCAGGCTAGAACAGAGTAAATTATGCAATCATAGGATTCCCTTGGACTTCCTAAATTTAATAATACTGACTAATATCCTTTAAGACATATTACACTTTGTCTTCTTTATATTAGCCCTGGCAATTGAATGGGCTAGGGCTACTGAGAGAGGTGGGAAATAAGAAGGCAGGTCAGAAACATTGGGAGTTTCTCAAAAATTCTGGAATATAAAACACCAACTATAGGATATGGTTGCTTTGGTTTAGACTTTGTTTGT
>PVKH010014466.1:0-16474 GCA_004027955.1 Chaetophractus vellerosus
CTACAAGGTATATACCCAGAACTGAGAGCAACAGACACATGGAAAGGTGCTTAAAGTCATTAGTCATTAGGGAAATGAAAATCAAAACTACAATGAGATACCACTTCACACCCATCAGGAAGGCTATTATTAAAACAACAACATAACACATAGAAAATAACAAATGTTGGCTAAGATGCTAAGAAATTAGAACCCTCATGCATTGTTGGGAAGAATGTAAAATGGTGCCACTGCTGTGGAAAACAATTTGGTGATTCCTCAAAAAAAGTTAAACACAAAATTACCATATGACCTAGTAATTTCACTCCTAGGTACATACCCAAAAGAACTGACAGTAGGAACTCAAATAGATAGTTGAACACCATGGTTTATAGCAGCATTATTCACGATAACCACAAGGTAGAAACAACCCAAGTGTCCACTGACAACTGAATAAAGAAAATGCAATATACCCACACAATGGATACTATTCAGCCTCAAAAAAGGAATGATGCTCTGATACATGCTACAACATGGATTAACCTTAAAAACATTATACTGAGTGAAATAAGCCAGGCACAAGATGACAAAATTGTATGGCTCCACTTACATGAAATATCCAGAGTAAGCAAATTCATAGAGACAGATCAGAGGTTATCAGAGGCCAGGGAGCAAGGAAGGGAAATGAGGAGTTATTGCTTAATGAGTAGAATTTCTGTTTGGGGTGATGAAAAGTTTTGGTAATGGTTGGTGGTGATGGTGACGCAACATTATAGATGTAATTAATGCCACTGTATTGTACACTTAAAATGGTAAATTTCATGTTAAATATGTTACCACAATTAAACAACAAAAATGAGATGCATTTATGTAGTTGAGCTCCAGGTGCCTATAGCTGGCCTGCATTTAGGAGCCATGATATAGAAAAACTTTTATACAAAAAACATTTATATTAAAACATAAGAGCTACATTTACTGTAAGATGCACTATGTCATCAAGGAACATAAAGTACCAGAGAGAACAGCAGATTCATGTATCATGCCTGAAGCATAAGTTCACTGAGTGAATAATGACTATTTAAATTGCTTTTCCTCCCTGCCCCAAGTTGTTTTTTCTAACAGGGATAATTAAATTTCCTTAAGTTAAAATCACAAATGATAAGACTTCTGTATGTACATCCTTTCTCCGTAAATAAATTATGCACTCCTTAAGCATGTGGTCACTTATCTTACTTCTGGCCACCTTGAATTGTTTTTAGTTATTAGGAAATAGATGCTCGCCTGATTCCTGTTCTCAATTTTAAGGATCAATTTATTTAACTAATCACTACTGCCTAATAAGGGGCTGTTAGCAGATCACAACAGTACTAAACATGAGAAACTAATAAACAACTTTGTCTGTAGGATTATTTTTAATTCATTTATGAAGTGCTAAGATTACAAATAGAGAAACAAACATGAATTTTTATACAGGTGCATGTAATTAAGTTGGTACCCACTGGACGTTAGCTGCAACAAATTAAATTGCTACTTGTACAGAATAAAATATTGTCCTAGTCCACAAAAGGCATCTTTTATATTAAAATGAAAAAGGTCAAATTCAAGGTACTATGTCACAGAGCACTTATTTAAAGAAAACAGCGAAATTTGGTCACATTCTATTTTGTTTTGTTTTGTTTTGTTTTGTTTTGTTTGTTTTGCGTCCTGGGCATGCCTTGCTGCTACCCTTCCATTTTTCACACAGTACAAAAAATTTATGTGTTCTTTAACTCATTTCTTCTCTTTTGTAAGTTTTGGAAAGAATACCTATGAATCAGCTTTCTGGAGGGTGGAAGAGAAAAGAAATTGTTTACCTAACTGGCCAAAATAGTACATGTTCTCTTTACTCCTTACACCACTCTTCCCTAACCCTTCAACTTCATACTTCAAATCCCCAAAGTATTTATAGTGAAGAGTTATTTATTAAATAGCTGCTGAAAATATTAATGAGAATGCAAAGGAATTATTGCTAAAATACTTAAGAGCATTATGGGGGAAATCTCTACTTTCTAGGAAGCTTAAATACATAACAACACTGTTCCTCTTAACTGCATTTAAAAACCTTCTTTAGGGGCCAGCTCGATAGCCCAGTGGATAGGGCGCCGGCATACCACATGGAAGGCCCCGGGTTCGGTTCCCGGGGACCTCTCCTAGCGGGCAGACCGCCTTGAGAATGGCAAGCCGCCATGGGCGGGCCGGAGCCGCCGTGGGCAGGGCAAGAAGCTCCCACGGACATGGCAAAGCCGCCACGGGCAGGGCAGGTCGCCCGCGGATGGAGCGCAGCCAGCCACCCGCGAACTGAAAGCCAGCCGTGAACAGACGCAGAGACCGCCCACAAGCAGGGAAAGCCGCGCCTGCGCAGTGACCACTCTCGGCGCGTCGCCGCAGCGGGGGGAAGGGGAGATATGTAATAAAATAAATAAATCTTTAAAAACCTTCTTTAAAATTGTCTGGGTTTTGTTTGTTTGTTTGTTTGTTTTTTTTGTATTAGTTACTGCCCACTGGATAAGGACACTTCCTTTAGCTCTGCAGTCAACCCCTTTTAAAAATAAAGAGATTTGATCCAAAACTTCTGCCAGTTACTATTGCCATGCAGACCCTATCTCTTCATTGTATGCAGCATAACCCACACACAAAGGGAGAAACATAACATCCTGTGATATACAGGCTACTATCTAATTTTTTCAGTGCTCAAGAGGGACTGCTTCTTATGTCATCATAATAGTTTGTTACAATAATCCTTTTCCTAAGGAAGTGCAGAAGTATGTTTTAACAACCATGTCATCATGGAAACCAGAAAAGATAGTAAGTATGGCTTCTCTCTAAATTCAAGACACTAAATAGCCTCCTATTTTCACAGATTTCTCCCTTTAATTGACCTCAAAACACATAATCACACAAGATAAGATAATGTAAAAATTTTAAAGTTTTCTTCAGACACATCTCTTGCAAGTAAATGTTCATCACAATACTGCAAAAATGAAATAAATTTCATTTAAATATCTTAGTGCAGCAATAATGAATTAGGAAGAACCACAGTTTCTGACTCCAAGTTTCTCTAACCACTGAAAATTATTGTCATTGGACAAAACACATTATACAAAAGACCTTTTTGTACATTTGTTTGAAATTTTTAAAAATCTTTCCTTCACTACACTCTCTATATAGTAAAATTTCTATTTTTAGTGGAATTTAGTATCAGTATTGTTAAAAGTAGGGATTGTGAATTTTGTGGTTATTTTTTGTCCTGATGGGTATACCTATTATTTTCAGTCCAGCCCATCTGGCTGTCTTTTCCATTCATTCAAAGGAACTAGAAGAAATAAAACTATGTTTTTAAGCCAGAGCCATTAAATCCCCTTTGAGCACCAAATAGAGAAAAGGGACAGAGAAAGGATGTCTGCTCTCTGCTCGATGTTTTTAGCAGGTGTGACTATGAATTTGATTTATAAGAAAAAAATATTTACAAAAGCAAAGGAAAAGAACCAGGGAGAAGGGAGGGGATAGATCTAGTCAATCTCGCATGAAACAAGATTTCAATGTCTGACCAGAAAGGGCAGTTCTGTCGATTTTAACCTGGCCACTACAAATAACAAGCCTATCATTGGAATGGATGATTTGAAACTGATTAACCCACCATTGCCAAAGAAAGCCAAGCAATCAATTTTGAAAGCAATAGAGGAAGGGAAGCTTCCATAGCATTTTCTTTTCCTTTTGGGAGAAGATGGGGGGGGGGGGGGTTAATATGGTCTCAAAAAGCTTGCAAAACCACTGCAGATGTCCAATGAACCTAGCTTTAATGTGTTTGTTCTATAAGGGATTCATTCTGTGGTCCTTATGTTGGATCCTTTCTTCTTGATCTCTGAATATTCAAAGTTGACCAATTCTTCTTAGTCTAGTTCAATGCTACCTAAACCAAAAAGCCTTTTCTAATTATTCCAACCAAAAGTTCTCTGTCTACTGGAATTAGCTTTTTACAAACTCATCCATAGATCTTCAAGGACATGCCTGAAGATAGTACTCAATATAAACATATGAATGAAAGTTGTCCCCTCCCTTTTCTCTATTATTAGAACTAGAACCAAAAAAGTGTATTAAAAACCTGTGATTTCCCTTATCGAGTCAATTCATTCTTTAAGCAATCACCAAATTTGCTGGGTTACTAATATTTACAAAACTGAGTCTACTACTTCAATCATCATTAATATATTTACTTGTTTAGTTAATATAATTGTCTGTTGTAATAAGAGAAAAGATTGATAAACAAAACCCCAAACCCTCATTTTAACCGAAACTTAAGAACACTTTCCACCTGACATTTCAAGGAGTAGGGAAGGTGGGGAACCAATGTGACTTAGATTTTCATTTTCATATCCTCTGCTTATTCTCTGATGAAATGCTAATGAGGAGGGAAATAACTGTAAGGACAATGGGCAAAAGGGAGAGGAGAAAAGAGTACAGAATAATTCAAAAAATGACTAATGGAACCTCAAATAACAGCAGGTTGACTTTATGTATACATAAAGTTATGACCTAAAACATAATACTGCACCCTTTAATAACCTTTGAATTTATTAGTTAGAAAAAAATATATAACCTATTATCAGCTAGATTAAATTTGGCCATATATTCTGTTATATTACCAACATATCCAGCCATTTGTGAAGTCAAAAAGAGTAAAATGCACTCTTAGGACTGGTTCTCAGCCTTGAAGTGGTGAGCGCTACCTCATCATATAGTGTGGGGACAAACATACGTATGCACATGTGAACCTAACAGTATGTTGTGTGGAAAAGCTCTGTATAATGGCATCATTGTAAATTGTTGAGGTACCTGCTTATTTTAACATATCGATGTAAAGGCACAGCTCCCTGTGAGTCCTACAAGGATATCTGAAATCACAATTAGCTTTTTCTCCTCTCACTCTTCTCAAAGCTTGGGATATAGAGGTTTTCTCTGCTCTTCTTTTATTCATTACTTGCAACATGTAGCTATGCTAGCTTACACATACCGTTTAAATATTATAGGAGCTTAGCTGAGCTTAACATTTCAGAAGTGACCCAAAATGCAGAAGAGACTCTTCATTATATTTCTTCTAAAAATTGAGTAGCTCTATAGTTTTAGGATGATCAACGTATTCTATTTCATAAGCTAAAAGTCCTGTCACTTTTCTACATATTAGAAGACATTGTTTTACAGGCTAACAAATCACAACCTATTATTTGTTTTGTTTTCTAAAGCCATATGTAACTAGTAAAATATAATTAATAACTTTTGAATCAAAGATAATTCAGCTAATTATCTATGGGAAAAATCTTATTTTCCAAAAAATTACAATGTCTGTATTCTAGTTTTGGGGGGCCAAGATTAAATATATGACATATGATATTATTAACTATATTTGGTTCCTTCAAACCCTCTTCATTTTATTCGGCATTTAGTTTAAATTGAATATTTAAAATTGAAGCTGTTCTATGTTGCAAACACAGCTAAAATGAGGAGCTTCAATAGCAGCAGTGACTAGATTTTAAATGCAGGTAGATCAATAATAAAAAAAAAAAATATGTATCCACCAAGCACAGGCTCCATGTGTGAGTGGAATGGTTTATAATAGCTTGCAAATGACTATGTGCTTGCTGTAACCAGCTGTTCTTAAATTATGAATATGCAACCAATCCATGTTAAAGCCAAATCCCAGCACTATTTCTACAGAGAAATCCCAGTAGTTTTGCTTGTTCTACATGTTAGCTCTGTTAAGGATACAAATAGCAGTAAGCTTCTGAACAAATAGGACCAAACTATTGGCATTTCATGCACTAGGTCCATTATCACAGCAGGGGATGTCAATCATTGGTACATTCCTATAACAGCTCAGGCAATACGACAATGATCTTGTAGGGGGAAAAAATTCAAAATCTCTGCAGCATACTCAAAGTCCTTTTGACAACCTAATGCTTTCTTACTTCAGCCAATCAGATTGCCAAGCCTTACCTACTAGAAGACTTGCATCATGCTTCAAACATTTAAAAACATCAATCATAAAAACAAAGACAAGACATTGAATTATACAGTATTAACCTCCAGGGTTTGCATACAAAGACCTTAGATTTATTTATGTCCCAGCAAGTTAAGAGCTTCAGTACACCGTTCTTTACACGAAACTGACTGCCAATTTGATGAACCTCTCTGCCCTCAGCAGGAGTGCACGGTCTTTGATTAATGAGTGCATGCTTGTGGAAAAGTGTTAAGAAGAGAAAAGAGAGGAAAAACACACAATTATGTCACATAGCTATGGTACACATAGCTGAAGTACCAATGCAATAATTATCTTCAAACTGCCTCTTTTTCTTACACACACATGTACAGACTTACACACTTAAAATCAGTAAAGATTCTTATCCATATATTATCTAATTATTCTGTCCCTAATGATTGATACTTTTCATTTGAATGAAAGGCATTCAAAGACCAAAGTATAAGCCAAATATTACAAATGATAACAACTATTTCAAAAGCATAAATTTAATTTTGAAGACAAACTGAAAACATCTTGCATATTTAAATTTTAAATATTTGGGGAAAAACTCTATTTTCACCTCATATACTTATAAAGCCTATTAATTTTAAAAACTCAATGTTTAACTTATAAATATGATGACTATTGAATTCTTTACATCTCAAACACCATTATGTCTTGGCACAAATCAAAAGTATTCAATTGGATTTGACCACCATGTAAATTCACTTAATTTTCCTGCTTTCAGCAAAGATTCTGCCAAAATTTTGTTACTCCATATGCGACTGTAAATGAATTAAATATATTACTACTCATATTTTCAATGTTAATATGGTCAACAGAAAAACTTACGGAATGAAGGTTTGAACTTTTTATAACTCTTCTCTTGTTCTGAATTATCTTCCTTTAAGAAACCAGTTCCTGCTTAAATTGTTAATGCTTATTTATACTATAATTAAGACTATATTATCTCTAA
Organism: Chaetophractus vellerosus; assembly: GCA_004027955.1. Classification (NCBI taxonomy): domain Eukaryota; kingdom Metazoa; phylum Chordata; class Mammalia; order Cingulata; family Chlamyphoridae; genus Chaetophractus; species Chaetophractus vellerosus. Next base: position 7,011 of record PVKH010014466.1, read on the forward strand.
AATTGAATTAATCACTGAGATTCCCTTGAAAAAAATATACAACTAAATTTACTTAATATACAACTGGACTAAACTAGACTTAATATACAACAAAATTTACTGTAATTTGGTTTATATAAATATCTGCCTTGGCACAAATGTGTTATGTGTAAATATATGAATATCTGTCTTGACACAATGTATTATGCGTAAATAAATATCTTAAAAATTGAATCATAGACCAAGGTATTAGAACAGTCGCTTAAAAAAAAAAAAAAGAATTACATGGCTATTATATAAAGAGGGGTTGAGAAACCTGCATATATATCTTAGCTCTAGTCTCGGGGATATATAATCTTTTTAAAAGGAAAGCATCTCTAAAAATTTATGATTTAAAGAAGTCATGATTCTAAAATCATTGAGAGTTATAAGTGTTTAAAATTTGTTTATACAGTATATGAAATCTTTCTAATGGAAATTAAACTCAGCAAATTACATACTTTAATCATTGATTCTACATTTTAAATATTTATTTTTAAAAAGGCAAGCTATTTCATTTTAAATGTTATAAATTGAATGTTCTTTGAAGAACTGTTTAAATGCTTAATGTATTTTAACATTAAAAATTACAAATCAAACGTTGGGATTAGAAAAGATTTCTTCACATAGTGATAAACTACCATGTATCCTCAAATCCTATCATCCTAAGATTTTCTTACACAAATGTTTTTAAAATGTGTTTTTCTTCTGCTGGGATCCTTCCTCTTTCCTCCTTCCCTTCCACTCTTCCCCCAAAAAACCACGCAAATAATTTGAAAAAACAGAAAACACACAAGCACCAATGGGATGATCTAAAACTATTTCAATAACAGTTTGATAGTTGAACCTACCAAAAAAAGTTATTAGAACAATAAAAATATTTTTAATTTTAATATAATTGACGACTTGTAAAATAGTTTAGATCATAGTTTGTGTGATTTAATATTATTTTGGGCCTTTATCAAGGAAAATTAAATGCAAAACTTCCCATTTTCTCAAAAATTCTTTCTTTTCTCTTCTGGTTATTAAGAAAATAATTCTGCAACAAAAGTTTAAAGAAATTAACCAATGAGTCAATATTTATTAAATAAAGCACGATATTTTTAAAACCTCATGGTATGACATATTTAATTTTATATGATCAAAAACCCCTTAAAAAAACTTAACTAGATAATTTAATTAATCCCTGAGGAAATCAAGTATATTAAAAATCTTTAAACCCTGATGATATAATTTCATCTAGGGATAAAAATTACCATATTACTTTATTTGTGGTAAATCATAGTTCTTCTTTTACCAGGATTAGATTTTTTTTAAAAACTTAGAAGTGACAACTTAAAATCTCATTGAGAAATATTTGAACCTAGAAGTAATCAAGTTTCAACATACACTTTCACTAATTCAAGGCGATAAGACAGAAAACATGAACTTTCTTGCAACTGTGATATCCTACATCTTGTATAGTAACACAAAAGTAGCAACAAAGACATTAACAATTGCAGTTCAAGCTGAGAGTGACTGTTCTGTTTCAATTCAATGACACCACTAATGGCTTCTTAGCAGCTCCATGAAATCAACCAGCTGTCAAGTTGATGCATCAGAAGGAACAGTTATGCACTCCCATAAGAAAAAGCAACACATCAGGATGTTTGGCAAAACATCTGCTCCTTTACACAGCAGTTCTATAATAAACATGCAAACAAAGAAATGGGAGACAGGGCAACAGCATTAAAATTCCAAGGTTTCCATTACAGTCTTATATGCATTTTAAATGAATGACTTGTAAAAATAGAAACAAATTTTGGCCAAGTTGAATACTTTGTTATTCTAATTTTTTAAAAAAGCTAAATAAAATACTCAGGTTCTTTTAGAAAAACAAAAACCACATTACAAACTACATTTTAAAAATTGTGAGTAAACTATATTCAAGTAAAATCATTATCATGTTACAGACAAGACTCAAAAATTAATAACTAAAATATCCTTCCTTCATTTAATAAGTATTTAGTAAATACTAAATTCTAATAGATGCATTTTCAAGATTGAACATTCTAAAAATATTTTTTCATTACCATTTGAAAGAGTAAATGTTGCTATAGTTCAGCACCAGTTCAACATATGAGAAAAGTAAAGACACTATTTTCTGGATTCTAAAAGATGTTCCTACTCCAATACTTCTCCACAAACCCTCATATGAATACAACAATATTAAATTCTCATAAATAACTTCCTGTATCTAAACCAATACAATCTGATTTCCGTAAAGCAAAGCGAAGCAAAACAAAACAAAACAAAACACAACACAACTCATTTGTCACTGCAGGCTTAAAATAAATTTTACATTCAACCACTCATTTCTAACATATGTAAAATCTTACCCTTTTTTCTATCTGAAATATATAAGTGCCTTAAAGCTGTCTAAATTATTGATTATGCGGCACTGTGCAGATAATATGCACAATGTTTACAATAGGTGTGAGACATCAAATGTACTTAACTACCATTTTTTTAAACTGCTTATCCTCTGTTGCTCGCCATTTATAATCTGCCAAATCTTCTAGTCCTTTGTTGCATGTATAATTTAGAACCATCTGTTCCATGTGTTTTTAACTGTTTAAACATTTTTCATCTACCTACAATTCACCTAAATTGCATATATTCAATTCAATCAAGCTTTCTATATAGCATTTTACATAAAGCAAATTCTTAGATAAATAGCAAATAACACCAAAGAAGACTGCTACAGAGATATATAACATATAGCACATACAATGAAAGATTTTTGTTGTAGACAAACCTTTTCAATGCATTCAGAATTGTTTCTAATAGCTTTTTTGAGTTAACTGTTGTTGATGTTTGTCCCCAAACCAGAAGACAAAGAGAATGCAAATTAAATACAGACAATTTCATGTCCTTGTTAGAAGAGATGTAAATATGCTGACTGAAAGTGACTACAGGAGACAGAATTCCACTTTTCCATTCAATTTACAGTGCCTCTTATTTATACACAAGTCCGTGTATCATTAAGTTTGGTCATGTGATCAGCCGAACTTTCGTGAGGTGGAAAACTATTTTAGAGAAGCAAATTAAAAGGCTTTTTTATTGTTTATATTTTCATAATGGCCGAGAAAGAACTTACAGCCAGAAGTTATAAAACATATTTTTAAAATCAATTCTGCCTTTTAAACACTAACTACACTTTTGCCAATTGTTTGAAATAATATCTGCTGCTAAATTTTATAAGTATCCAGTATCTCCACATATTTTTAATAGTTAACCATTTAAATAAACTCAGTTATATCTCTTCAAAATGTAAAGTAATATGTAAAACCAGACTATTTAATTGCAAAATGGGAACAAGACAACCTACAGTAGATATAAAAATGAGCCAAGCTTTGATTAAAGAAAAATCCACAGGGAGCAGAGCAAATAAGAAAAGGAATATGTTGGTAAGAAGTAACATTTGAAACCTTTAAAGAATTAAAAAAAAAAACTTTAAAGAATAGAAAAAAAAGCTAGGTGAATATCAAATGCCACAATGAAAATTTATACCATTTTTTTTGCACATAATTTTCCACCTGTTATCAAAACATAAAATGCAGACTTTGGGGATTCATTTTGAGAGTAGAACAAATAAGCAGCACAACTTGTCCTTAACATATAAGTAACACAGTCTTGTAAAACAGGAAAAATAATTAAGTGGAAAAATAAAAACCTCGGGGAAATTTCTCTGTAAAGTTTACATGACGTCAGTACCCCCCCCCCAACATTCTCTAAACTTTGAGCCTTATGCAGACTCACTTTCTGCCTTTCCAAGTATTCTTTCCCTTCCTCAAAAATAAAAGAGAGAAACTTGGGAATAAAAATTGCCCAAGATGGCGAAACGCCTGTTGTTTAGAGGGCAGGGGGAAAAATGGAGGATATTGTAATATACACAAAGGGATAAATTTCAACTCGGCCAAGGACTGCAGCTGCTTCTCTCTTTATAAGGACGCAACACACAAAAGAGAAATACAGAGGGAGAAAGAAAAGAAGAGAAAAATCTCAAAGCAGCAGGGCCAGGTCTCACTCCTCAAACACTTCATTTTTCCACCCCCCAATTCGGGGTTCGTGGAACTACTTTAAACCGCGAAAGGAAACAGGAGAAGGGACAAGATTAAAGAAAAAGGAAGCAGAAGAGTTGAGAACTGGCGGCTGCTCCGGGAGAAGAACTGCCAGATGAAAGGCCGATTCACGGACATTATTGTAGGAAAGGCAATGCTTCTCTACCCTTCTGTGTAGTGACACATATCTTTGCAGGTACCCAGATCTTTTACCAGTCCCACCTGGATCCCCACCCCCCACACCACCTCAGCTCATTTTCTGTAAACTCTTGAGCTCCAAGCTACCCTGGGAGAGAGGTTCGAATTGGGGGGAGGGGAGGTGTTGGCAAGCGCAGCTAATCAGTTCGGGAGGCAAGAAGGGGCGGAGGCAAAAAAAGGGCAGCAGTAGGCGGACGGGGTGGGGGGTTATCTTGAAACTACCCCAGCGCGAAGAGTGGGGGTGCTGCCGATATTCTGGGGGTAGGAATGGCAATCGCAACAGTGTCCGAGGTTATTTTTCAAGAAGCAAAACTGTTGGCGGTGACATGAACACTAACTAGATGCCGAAAAGGAGGAAGGAGGAGACGCTAAGCCAGGCAAGGCGAGAAGGGCGCCCGGCACAAAGGAGGCGGACTCGCGGTGGCAGCGCCTGCCCGGGTCTGGGGAGGCTCGGCGGCCCGGCTGGGGAACAACACCGCCCGCGGCCCTACCAGACAGAAGTCCCGCACTGGCAGCTAGGAATAAAGTTTACATTCTTCTGAGACCGCACCCCCCTTCTCCCACCCAGGACCACACACCTCCACGCCCTCCTCCCCCAAACTCCACTCGGGACCCTGAGAACCTCCCCAGCCTTCCAGCCTCACAACAAAGAGAGACACACCGACCGGCGAGGGTAAACAGCGGCTGCAGGGCGGGCAGAGCGAGCGCGGCGAGATGAGCAACTCCGGAGTCTTCCTAGCTCACAGGAGCGTAGTTTCTCCTTTCCTGTCTCAACCGGCTGTTAAAAGACTTGGAATTTTCATCTTCACCCGCACCCCTGAGACCCGAGGATTTTTTTAACTCACCTTTACTTTCGAACTGAGAGTTGCGGTAGATGGGGTTTGTGCCTTCCCCAGATGGTTGAAGGTTACGATTTTTGTTTTTGGAAACCCCACCACCTCCTTATTTCTGTTATTTCTGCAAGAAAAGTATAGAGTTGGAGTGGAGGTGAGATCTGTGATCGGGAAAGCCTTTGACTCCCTCCTCCTCCGTCTTCCGCCTCTCTCTGATTAGTTCCTATCCAGCAGCAGATTGAAGCAGGAGATGATTCTTCTCAAGGTTTGTTCAGCAGCTTCACTTCTAGGCAAAGGCTTCATGAACCAAGTGACGTCAACCAACAAGGCTTCTCTCTCTCGTCTCTAACAATGAAAGTTGCTGTTAACAAGGGAAAAAAGAAAGAGAATTGTTTATACCATTTCACTTCCAATAATAAATGACCTATCAGCTCCTAAAGGATCCTAGGGAGGGGTTTGCTTCTTCCTTCCAAGAATACTGTAGCTTTGAGTTTGTACCTTTCCTTGCCCCAGGAAAAAGTTAAAGTTAAATGTTTTGTTTGGCTTTTAAAAGAAGACAGAAAACAGAATTAAAAACAAATTTTTTTAAAAACTTTAAGTGGGAGATTAGAGTGCATAAGTTAACCATTTGCAACTAAACTTTTTGCCTGTAAACTCAAAATGTGGTTGAAGTCTACATGCCAACTAAATTAATATGCCAAGAATTCGTGGCTGTTAGGCACTCAAAAAGCAGAACGCAAGATGATCCCGGAATAAAACGCTACTGCGCTTCCACGGTCAAATCAAGTTGGCTATAATGTTTATGCACTGAATTGAAATTTTAAAATTTAAATGAAGGCTGTAAAATGGTAAACCGTTTTTAAGTTATATGTAAAAACTGTAAAATGATCTCGATAGCATTTTTTTTGAGATTTAAAAAAAAGATACCTGTAAGAATTAAACACTTATTTAAAAATCAAGTTAAGAGTAAGACTGGTAGGCCATTGCTCCAACTTTAAACAACACATAAGGTACGCTATTTTTCTATCCCCAGAATCTCTCCCAACTTTTTTTATCCTTCCTCTTTTTTCCACACTTTCCACTTCATACAACCATCAAGTTAAACTAAAAAGTAAAGTATACCTCATTCCCTCCTTCTGCACCCTCCCCCAGAATAGCTTCCTAAAAATTAACTATTAAAAAACAAACAAACAAAAAATCCTAAACCTTGGTAACAGTCTATCAAACAAGATATGTAATTTAAAAAATAATTTCAGTGAGGTACTTTTTACCTGGAACACATTAAATTCTCAAAGTTCATATAATAAAAAAATTGCATAACAATTTTTACGATTACAATCAAGTGAAAATTAAACTAGAGAATAATTTGACTATATATGTATATTTTATACATACATATGTGGATAAATGTATCTTAAAAGGTGCTATTGTTTTATGTTTCCTCTTCAGCCACTGGCTGTGATTTTAATTGTGCTGGAGGATCTTCATTAGTATTAACACATGGGGAGATTTCACAAAGCTGCTTCATTAGGGGGGAAAAAAAAAAAAAGCCTGGCAGACTAGGTCTTTTTTGCATGCACTGAGAATGTCAGCCTTACCTCGGTCATTTGTAACATAATAAGTGCAAGTACAATGATTGCAATGCAGGAGCACTGGGGGAAGGGCAGAAGTACTGCCTGTCTAATAGGGATATCTGAAAAGAAGGGTGCTCATTACATAGTAAAATATATGCTAAAAATTAGTGAAGATGATGTCTCAGGAGACTTATGCTAAATAAATTAATGTGCTGATATGTTTTTAATTATTATTTTTGTAGTCGTTTATTTCATTCTCAGGATTCACATTGAGCAGCAAAGCTGTGCTAGCACTTATTGATTTTTTTTTCCCTGCCACATTCCCGGAATACAGATTTTAATCATTTCACTACACCACATTCAGTAATTTCATTAAAAACTGGAACCTTCCATCCTCAGAAAAGCATTTAATTTCAATGACATACAATTTCTCTCTTAACAGCAAACTGTCTCTACAGTAAAAGCTGGCCTAAGGTTCAAATGCATAATTTAATCCTGAGTTTTCCATGCTCTACATTACTTTGAAGCTATAATTTGAGTAACTACCTAATAACTGTAATAAGGACAATAATTTCCTTATAATATATTATTAACTCATATTTAATTAACTCAGGGGCCAAGCTCTGTACATATATAACTAGGTCAAGAGGTCTGCAATCTCACAATTTACTAATAATGTTCCAGAAGAAAAATGTAGATTAAAATATAAACATGAATGCTAGCTTTTAGGTGTCCCATTCAAACTAATATGCAAAAAAGTTCATGCACTTCTCCATAAAGGTGATCATTACTCAAATAAATTGTATTTTTAAATATCTGTAAGTAAACAATGGAGTTCACTGATATTTCTACATACAAATAAAGTATAATATTAATGTTTTAAACAGTCTACTACTCATACTTTGTCTAGTGCCTACAGTTACTAATGAAAATACTTAATTTTCAAAGACTAAGCAAAATAAGGGTTCAATTCAAGCCTTGATTTTCATAACAAATTCTCTTAAAACATGTTTCTCTTGAAATAAAGTTAAGTGGCACATTACAATTTGACCAATTAAGAATATATACTTCACTTAAATATTTTAAACAATATATGACAAAGCATGATTTAATTTTTGGTTCCAATAATATTTCAAAATACTATTGGATTTGGAGATGGAATAATAGTTTTCCAAACAATGAGTATCATAGGGACATGCAATTTATATTGCCTGATTTTTAGAAAAGAAACCTATGGTAGAAAAATTGACAGAATAACATTCATTAACTTAAATTGTGGAAATATGCCTAATCAACAGGAAAAAAAGTAACATGTGTAATGAAAATTAAGTACTATGTAAACTTATTATAAAATTTCATATCATTCCCCAAATGATTTCAGAACCATACTTTGAAAATTTTTAAAAATAGTATATATGTATATAATTTCAAATTTAAGCCACATATAACACAAATTTTTCTTTTCCTTGTTTGTGTAATGAAGTAACTCATAACAAAATAAGCCTTACTCTTGCCAAGGATAGGAATAAGACATAAAACTAGTGATAGTGAAGAATATGATTTTCATGTCTTTTTAAAACCTTTTAAGATATTTTTATCATCAGAACTTTTATATAGTTTGGGAGATACTTCTGTGATATTTACAAAGTTGAAATAAAGTTAGAAATTAATTAAAATAGTTGGCAAATGAAAAACTCATATCAATTGATACATATAAAATGAATATCTATATTATAATAAAAACAATAATAAAAGCTTTACTTTTATTTTAAAATATATCTTTAAAATAGTTTGGTGTTATGTGGTAATTAAGATATATTAATTATCCTATTTAATCTATACTTTTAAATTGATTTTAAAAAAATAATAGTATACTAAAAATTGAAAACTGGATTACTCCAAGTATTTGATACTTTCACTAAGAAGAAATTTTGTTTAAGTTATTTTTTAATATGACTCCTTCCCTTTTTTCATGTTATCACATTTCATCATTTCACAGAGTTGAGGGAAAAACAAGAGAAAATAATTACAATAGTTTTAAAATAACTTGGCTCCCATAGTCTTTGGTTATCATATAAATTAGTACTTCATTGGGTACAGAATTGTGTAAGATTTAATTATGAAGCATATTTTTCCAATTTTACTGAAAATTTTGAAATTATAAATATGACATCTACCTATCCCACTGACTATGCCATAACTATGGACTAAATTGTTATACTTTTTTCTATAAAACAGCATCTATTTTTAGAACCAAGACAGAACTTCTTAAAATGATAGGTAGATATAAATAAAGAGATAAAGATGAATAGATAATCTAACTTTCAACTATGGGTATTATACATGGTTCCTCAAAGAGTAAGGTATTGCTAAGTACAAAGAACAAAGTCTAGAAAGACTGACTACAAAATGACTAGCAAAATGAAGGCGCAATCTCAATAATAGAACATGCTGTTCACTCTCTCTTACAAACAGTACAGACTAATGCAGCTTTATTTATTTTCATTCATTGAACAAACATTTAAGTGCTTGCTATATGCTGTGCACTGTACTAAAGGCTAGAAAAACATGAAAAGCTCACATTCTGGCTGATGTTGAAAGTGTGAAATTCCTGGGAGATTAGATACTCATATAAATCACATATAAAGATAATAAAGTTATGTGAGAATAAAGAGGATGGGGCAACTAATTCTGATTGGGAGACTGAAAATAACTTTATAAAAAAGATACCAAAAAAA